>JAHOYR010000002.1:7339057-7407900 GCA_023213295.1 Bruguiera hainesii | reverse complement strand
AGCATATATATATATATATATATATATATATATATATATATATATATATATCTGACAAAATGCAAAGATGTATGCAGTGTATCTAATATTTAATTAGGAAAACGGTGGAGAAGTGAAAATGGATGTCTAAACATTGTCATGAAGGGATATACTAGAATCTTCAACAGAAAGAGTTACTACAAACATAACCTAAGAAAGAGGTCTCCAATGATATGCTTACTTAAATATCAAATTATGTTGTTTCATAAATTTTCCATGGTATAATTTTTGGTGATGAGTAGAATATGAGGTTGAATGTTCATGAACAAGGTATTACAAATGGGATCCCTGGGAAGGTCATAGAATTTTCAGCAGCCATACAAAGTGTAATAATATTTTAGCGGAGATTCATGTGATAAATCGATATGATCAAATTGGCAGTCTCATTTTTGGGCCTAGTGACATCATAGGATCCCAGTAGACCATGATAAAAGGACGATGCTTGGAGGTGGAATAAAACATCTTCCCTGTCCTCTCCTTTTTTCATCGCCCTACATGGCAGGCAACTACTGTTTGAGAATCATTGTAAAAAGTATTTGAGTATTTTTCAAGTTAGTTCTTCTGGTACAAAGGATTATTGTTCAAAGTATTCTTAAACCTTTTCTCGACTATGTCCCGAAGCGAGGATTTTTGATAAAATCATCCTATAAACCAAATACATTTCCAGTTAGAGCATAAGACCTCCTGTTAATAGGCGTAATTGTACTTTCAAACTCTGATGAATCTTGTTAAAGCAAATTGGAAGAGTTTTATAAAAGGGTTATGTCTTCATGACACAACAACCAATCGTTCAGGAACCAAGCAAATAGAATTTAATAAAAAAAAATAGAAATTCATTGTGGGAAAAAAAACGTTAGGGAAGTTTACATCGTAAAAAAGTGAAGTTGAAAGTTGTATGAATTTGAGCTATAACATACCTGCTTATGCAAATATTGTAACAGAAATTATCAAACGTTTCTAGAGGGAAATAAAGCTAATTAACTGGTTCCAATCTAACAATCAATTCGTCTTTACGGATGCAAAATGTGGGAAAATCCAAAGTAGAGAGAATTAACTAGGAGTTGAAGAACAAATAAAAAGGGAAGTAGAAGAACAACAGAGAGAATAATCGTCATACACTCCATTAACAGAACTTGGCCCACATGATCCATTTACTAGTTCATTATTTTCAGCTTTCATTAACCCGGTTCTTCGAGACATAGATTATGAGTTACTCATTGTGATTGCAACAGCTGCCGTGGTTGACATTGAGAAAATAGAGCTAGAGAAAACACCATGGGCAATGAAATTGGGATTAAGATTTGTCGAAAAAGGGAGTTGAATAAAAATTTTTACTGTACTATTGATTTGGCCGTTAAGGCTATAAACTTTTAAAACAGCATTTTCAAGAGGGATGCGCTAAGTTGGAGGAATAGGTGCAGTCTTGCAGGAGTGGCAGAGATGAAAATTATGAGTTGCAAACGAAGACCACAAGCACTCGAGCTCATGGTTGTGGAAGATGTCGTTCAAGCGGTAATAATGTTCAAATTGAAGTTGTGGACTCGATGACAGAGACTGGTAATGGCACCAAAAATGGAGGTGGCACTGAGGAGAGAGTTGGAAATGATGCTCAACATAGGAGATTTTCTGATCCACCTGTAGTACGGACAAGGGGAAGGCCTCGGCTGAACAGACATACCTCATGGCTTGAGCACAATTGAGGGCACATGGGACGTCCCTGCGCTACAACAGGAGCAATTCCTCAAAGCAATGGTGTGGAGCCTTCAAGTCAACTGGCCAATGTAAACGCATTCGGCTGGGCAGGCGGCTGGTCTGGTGGAGCATGTTGCATTATGCTTGACTAAAAATTTGGCTTGATTGATATCCAATTTGAGATATAATATGCATTGAATATCTAAATGCTGTGCTTATTTGACTTGTGCAGGATAATGTTGGTGGTTAGTCGAACACTGGTTCTTTATGTTAAATTAATTAATATAAATGGTCCTTATTATTTGAAGTATGACCTAATATAAAAGATTCAATATGATAGTCGGTTGGATATAATGGTAATTTAGGTCACTAGATTTAAAATTTTTCCACTCTCCCTATTTAAAAATAATTGTTATAGAAAAAAAATAACGATTACGGGTAGAATAATTGTTATTTGAAAAGAAGGATAATTTTCTAATTGATAAATAAACGTTATGAAAGGAAAAGGTAATATTTTAATTAGGATATTAATTTCCTAATTAATGATTTAATTAGGATATTAATTTTCTAATTAATGATAACGATTTAATTAGGATATTAATTTCTAATTAATGATAACCATTATAGAAAAGATATAAACGTTATCATTAAGTTTTCCTGTGAGTCGCTTAGCTATCAGAAAAACAGAAAAGGAAAGGGAAGAGTCGGAGAAAACTGAGTGAGAGAGAGATAGAAAAGACAGGAAAACAGGAAAGGAAAAAATCCGGGAGGAAAGGCAAATCTTCTCAAATACAGATCGGTAAAGAGATCTTCACCTCCGCGGTAGGAAATCGACATGGACAACGGTACGATGATTCCTTACAATTTATTTGTTAGTATTCGTTTAAAGAAAAATCCTATATTGTGGAAATTGAATTTTTGTTAAAGGAAAATTCAGGAAAGTATCATTTTTTATTATTATTCATTTTGTCAACAATTGTTATCAGAGTCAAATTTAGTGAATACTGCGTTATTTTTGTTTTCTCTGTTGCGCCAGAAGGAACGGGCGAAGGAAAGCGGTCAGCATAACCGGAACCCAAATCGATCCGGGTACGGCAAAAAGAACCCCGGTGAGTGCATTACCTATAATTAATAACACTAAAGGGGATTGATTGATATACTGAGTAAACATGATTGTATGTCCAAAGATAACATTCATGTTTTACTCTAGTATGATTGATTGATCTATTAAAATATATCTAATTAGTATCGTTATTGATTAAAATCATGTATTTGAGGATCACCCAAAGGTGGACTTAAATACATAGTCAAAGTTTGTAATGTATGTATCTGAATCCATCAAAGTTTGCTCAAAGTATTAATGTGTAAATTTGGATCATGTTTGCAGCCTTCAACAACGTTTTTGCCCTAGGCAATGCAATGATCAAATTCAATGGGCTGAACTATGCAGAATGGTCTGAGTATATTCAGTTTCATTTAGGCGTTTTGCGCTTAGACCTAGCGGTCATCACGGATAAAAGGTCTGCAACCATTATAGAGACCAGTACAGAATCCGATAAGTCTTTTCATGAGGCTTGGGTACGGTCCAATAGGCTGAGTCTGAATTTGATGCGAATGACGATGGCTGAAAATGTCAAGCCATCGATGCCTAAGACCGAAAATGCAAGGGAATTTATGGTGAGAATTAAAGAATATTCTTAGTCAGACATAGCTGATAAATCCATCGTAGGAACCCTAATAAGTGAGCTGACGACCAAGAAATTTGATTGGTCACAGCCCATTCATGATCATGTGACTAGTATGGCTAACCTAGCAGCAAAATTAAGAACGATGGGAATGGATGTGAGTGAATCGTTTTTGGTCCAATTCATCATCAACTCACTGCCTCCTGAATTCGGCCAGTTCCAAGTGAATTATAACACTATTAAAGAGAAATGAAACTTTCAAGAAATTAAGGTCATGCTGGTTCAGGAAGAAGGGAGATTAAAGAAGGTGAGGGATCACTCCATTCATCTCACTGTTCGCAATGAGGCTAGTAGTAATAAGTCTAAACCATACCGGAAGGATAAGAAGAAGGACAAGGCCTCTATAAAAGTCATAGGAGGTCAGATCCAAAAGGATCAGAAATGCTTCTTCTGTAAAAGGATGGGTCACTTCAAGAAGGATTGCCCAAAAATGAAAGCTTGGTTCGAAAAGAAAGGTATGTACTGTATATCAGTATGTTTTGAATCAAACGTAATTGAAGTACCTAACAATACTTGGTGGTTAGACTCTAGAGCTACTACTCATGTGTCATATATTATGTAGGGATTCCTTTCAATCCAGCCCATAACAAGAACTGAGAAGTTCCTTTACATGGGAAACATAATGAAAGCTCGAATAGCGGGAATTGGGACGTACAGATTGATCTTGGACACTAAGTGTCACCTGGATCTAGAAAAGTGTCTCTATGTTCCTGAATGTGCTAGAAATTTGATTTCTGTTGCAAAGTTGGATAAAGAAGGATTTAATTTCAAGATTGGAAACGGTGCATTTTCATTGTATAGACATTCGTACTATTATGAATTTGGTACTTTGGTTGATGATTTGTATCGTCTTAATCTTGATACTATGTATGCTGATTCTCTATTTCTTGTTGAGCATAGTATAGGTAACAAACGTAATATGCATAATGATAGTTCTGCTTTCTTATGACATCAAATATTGGGTCATATATCCAAAGAAAGGATATTGAGGTTGGTGAAAACTGATATCCTACCTCAATTGGATTTTGCTGATTGGGAAGTGTGTGTTGATTGTATAAAAGGAAAATAAACAAGATACACATCAAAGAACCCAACCATGAGAAGTAGTGAGCCTTTAGAATTAATACACACCGATATATATGACCCTTTTGATATTCCCACATGGGGTGGTGAGAAATATTTCATCACATTTATAGATGACTACTCACGGTACTGTTACTTATATCTACTGCATGAAAAGTCCCAGTCAGTAAACACCCTAGAGATGTTTATTAACGAAGTGGAAAGGAAGTTAGATAGAAAAGTAAAAGTGATTAAGTCAGACAGGGGTGGTGAATATTATGGAAAATTCAATGAAAGTGGATAATGTCCTGGTCCATTTGCAAAATTTCTTGAAAGTCGAGGCATATGTACACAGTACACAATGCCTAGTACACCACAACAGAATGGTGTAGCGGAAAGGCGGAATCGTACACTTATGGATATGGTTAGGAGTATGTTGAGTTACAGTACTGTACCTTTCCTTGTGGATGCATGCATTAAGGACGGCTGCATATCTGCTGAACAGGTTCCTAGTAAGGCTGTCCCTAAGACTCCCTACGAGTTATGGACAGGTAGGAAACCCAGTTTAAGACACCTTCACATTTGGGGTTGTTCAACAGAAGTAAGGATATATAATCCACATGAAGGAAAGCTTGATGCAAGAACCATTAGTGGTCACTTCATTGGCTATCCTGAAAAGTCTAAAGGATACAGGTTCTACTGCCCTAACCATAGCACTAGAATAGTTGAGTCTGGTAATACTCGGTTCATCGAAAATGGTCAGTTCAGTGGGAGTGGGGAATCACGAAAAGTGGATATTACAGAATTGCAAAATGAAAGATCCACAGTGAGTACTCCTACTCAAGTTGGTATCCCCACACCTAGTGTTTCTACTCAAGTTGTTGTTCCTTTTCCTGCATCACAGTCACGTGACATGCAAGGACAACAAATTGATACACGAAACACGCAAAGTGAGCACATAAGAGATGAACCAAGTGACAATGTACAAATTTTGAATGAACAAGCGATGCCACAAGATATGGCATTACGGAGGTCTACAAGACAGAAAAGGCCAGCTGTATCGAATGATTATGTGGTTTATTTGCTTGAGCATGAATCGGAATTAAGCATTGATAAAGATCCAGTCTCATTTAAAAAAGCCATGGATTGTAATGATTCTGAAAAGTGGTTGAATGCCATGAAGGAAGAGATGAAATCGATGGATGTAAATCAAGTTTGAGAACTAGTAGAGTTGCCTGAAGGATCAAAACGAGTTGGCTGTAAGTGGGTCTTCAAGACCAAGTGAAACTCAAAAGGCAACATCGAAAGGTACAAAGCCAGACTTGTTGCCAAAGGTTACACTCAAAAGGATGACATTGACTATAAGGAGACTTTCTCCCCAGTATCTAAGAAAGACTCCTTAAGAATCATTATGGCTTTGGTGGCTCAATATGACCTGGAGCTCCACCAAATGGATGTAAAGACCGCCTTTCTGAATGGAGACTTAGAAGAGGAAGTGTATATGGACCAACCTGAAGATTTCATAACCACAGGGCAGGAAAGTTTGGTGTGTAAATTAAAAAAATCGATATATGGACTGAAACAAGCTTCCCGACAATGGTATATTAAGTTTAATGATACCATTACGTCATATGGTTTTGTAGAGAACACCGTTGATCGGTGTATCTATATGAAGGTCAGTGGGAGCAAGTTCATTATATTAGTCCTATATGTCGATAACATACTATTGGCTGCTAATGACATGAGTTTGTTACATGATGTCAAGAAATTTCTCTCTGAAACTTTCGAAATGAAAGATATGAATGAGGCATCCTATGTGATAGGAATAGAGATATTTCGTGATAGATCACAAGGATTGTTGGGATTGTCTCAGAAAGGCTATATCAATAAAGTATTAGAGAGATTTAGAATGGAAAATTGCTCTACAGGAATAGTTCCAATTCAGAAAGGGGACAAGTTCAGTGAACTGCAATGTCCAAAGAATGATTTGGAACGAAAATCAATGGAAACCATTCCCTATGCATCATTGGTTGGAAGTTTGATGTATGCTCAAACATGCACTCGGCCAGACATTAGTTTCGCTGTTGGAATGTTGGGCCGATATCAAAGTAATCCTGGAATAGATCATTGGAAAGCTGGAAAGAAAGTACTTAGGTACTTACAAGGCACCAAGAATCATATGCTTACTTATAAAAGATCAAGTCATCTTGAGATAGTAGACTACTCGGATTCAGATTATGCTGGATGTGTAGATTCGAGGAAATCTACATTTGGTTACGTGTTCCTCCTGGCTGGAGGAGCAGTTTCCTAGAAAAGTGGGAAGCAGTCTGTCATTGCTACTTCCACTATGGAAGCTGAATTTGTAGCATGCTTTGAGGCTACTATTCATGCATTATGGTTGTGAAATTTTATCTTAAGATTTGGTATAGTCGACAGTATAGAAAAGCCGTTAAGAATTTATTGTGATAATTCCACAGCTGTTTTCTTCTCTAAAAATGATAGGTATTCTAAAGGTGCAAAACATATGGATTTGAAATATCTATATGTTAAGGAAGAAGTGCAAAACCGTAGAGTGTCTATTGAGCACATTGGTACTGAATTGAAGATAGCGGACCCATTAACTAAAGGTTTGCCACCGAAAACATTTATTAGACATGTTGAAGGGATGGGCATTTTGGATAGGTCCGCATTCTCTTGAAAGCCAATATTATGTACTGCTCATATTATTGTAACACTCGTGAATTCAATTAAAGTCATGGTTTTGTTTACGCTCCGTTATCTCCATTTGGTTGTATACAATTACAGTTGTGAGATAACTAGTGGCATGTTCGGAAATGACAATTAAAGTTTCAACGTTCCTCAGTTAGGTTATTATGAATTATAATGATCATGTGATATATGGAAGGAATCATGTTGCCAAAGGACATGTGACCGCCATGATCCAATTATTTTGATTCAATCAAGTATTGTGGTTTGATGATCTTTAAGGATTGTGCACACTTATTTGTTGTTGATTCATCAAATCATAACAAGAGCCAAGTGGGAGATTGTTAAATTAATTAACATGAGTGGCCCTTATTATTTGAAGTATGACTCAATATAAAAGGTCCAATATGATGGTCGGTTGGATATAATGGCAATTTGGGTCACTGGGTTTAAAATCCCTCCACTCTCCCTATTTAAAGATAATTGTTATAGGAAAAAGATAACGATTACGGGTAGAATAATTGTTATCTGAAAAGAGGGATAATTTTCTAGTTGTTAGATAAACGTTACGGAAGGAAAAGGTAACGTTTTAATTAGGATATTAATTCCCTAATTAATGATAACGATTTAATTAGGATATTAATTTCTAATTAATAATAACCATTATGGAAAGGATATAAATGTTATCATTAAGTTTTCCCGTGAGTCGTTCAGCCATCAGAGAAACAGAAAAGGAAAGGGAAGAGTCGGAGAAAACTGAGTGAGAGAGAGATAGAAAAGACAGGAAAACAGGAAAGGAAAGAATCCAGGAGGAAAGGCAAATCTTCTCAAATACAGATCGGTAAAGAGATCTTCACCTCCACGGTAGGAAATCGACATGGACAACGGTACGTTGATTTCTTACAATTTATTTGCTAGTATTTGTTTAAAGAAATATCGTATATTGTGAAAATTAAATTTTGGTTAAAGAAAAATTCAGAAAAGTATCATTTTTTATTATTATTCATTTTGTCAACACTTTATTTCCCTAAACTTAGAACGATTATGTTGGCATGGAATAAATGGTTAATCCAAAATTTGATGACTCACTATTAAGCTTTCCTTGGCGTGCGTCATGGAAGCTATGGTGTTGCTTCTTCTTCAGGTGTTGACATTTTCATGCATTGTGGTCCTCAAGTATAATTGCTCTTGTCCTCTTAAAGCACATATTAGCCGAGCTGGGAAATTGTAGTGTATGATATGATTAGTTTACATGTGTCCATTTGAAAACAACATGAATTGTTCGCTGAGTTAATATTGTCTTTGTGTTCAGGCAACCGTGGCAAGGGGCAAACCTAGTTCTTCTAATCCTAGTGTGTGTTAGCTCTGGTGTACATTTCACTAAATGACAGATTCCCATTAATAATGCAATTGTGATTTGCAATTTCATGGGTTGCAGTTAGAAGATGTTCGTTAATTGATTATTTGCCTGGATTTGTTGTTCTTTGTAATAGCGTCAAGAATTACATCAATGAAGTGAACCATTATTTCAGTTGCTTCATTAATGAATGTCCAAAATTATCTGTCCTCAGTTTGCTTATGCAGTTTGTGAATCCCTGTGTAAATGTAAGTTACCTATTACCGACCGCATTTGGCATTGGCAGTGGGAGACAACCACCACTTACGAATGCTAATATTGTAGGCGACACGCGTGACATCCCCAACCGGTCATGGTTGGTCCTCCAGATAGTTTGGTCTCTTTATATTAGTAGTATGTAGTGAACAGTTACTTTTTCCACTGCTCCATATAAATTAATATGTTATTTTTATATGTTCTCCCACCATTTGGGTTTGACCTTGACTCTCCTATAGTGTGCAATGTATTGGGAGAAAGTCACAATTCATTTTGTTCGATCCTACTAGAGGCTTTTTGCGAGGGTTAATGAGTTGGGGCAAATCAGATTGTTTCAATAATAATTGCCCTTATTATTTTGTACATTGGCGTAATTCAAATTGAGTTTATGCGGATATTATAGTGAAGTGTATAGTGAACATAACATCTTAATTTTGTACTAGGTGCATAAACACCTTGGCGTACTATTTATTTTAGAGCCACATTGATGGCATAAACGAAAACCACACCCTTTTGGTTATTGCTTGGCCTGAACGTTATTTTGTTAACAATGATCGTCTACAAAAGCTCCAACGTTAGCTATTGCTTGAAGTACAGACTCATGTGTTGCAATTTTTTGACCTATTTCATTCAAAAGCTACAATTGACACAGATGGTTAATAAGTGGAATTGGTGAAGATAATTATGTTTTGCTGTTGAAAAAAACACTAATGACTTTTAACTGAATGATCAACATCTTGTTTACCATTATCAGAGTGAAGGGACTCGGTAAGAAACACTAACCGCCTCTTTGCATACATATAGTAGTTAAGTGGCTTATCTAAAAAGTGCAAAAACGCATACCACAACGTAAAGTGTTGAACGACAATATTTATAAATTTATACCACAATGCATGGCTTCGTACGATTACCATCTGCAAGTTGATCCATTGAAAGCATAAATGTCTCATTTATCTTGCGTGCTCAAATGATGAAGTTGTGTAGTACCTACCAAATTATTAGACAGCGTGCTTAATGGTTATATAGGATACTTTAAAAGGAAAATACTTTGTAAATACACCATATGGTAGTCACAGGTGGCCATGGTGTGGTGTTATATCGTATAGATAATATCTGGTCTCACAAGTATAAATTTGGTGCCACATAAACAAAATTTACATGAAAATCAACCCCATTTCTATAAAACTCCATTATTTGGTACCACATATTATAAGTACGGTACCAAATGTACCTATGTGGTACAACTTACATTGTATTCACTTGTGTCTACAAAATAATGTGTCTATGCATCCTAAAAAGAAAATACTATATTTGGTCATAAAATACTTAAAGCTATACATATTGTAAATTAGTGTATTTTCAAAAGTTAATTAACATATTTTTAGACTTGGTCTACCAATCATTTTATGGTAGTTAAATTAATTATTTTATAATCATTAGATTAGTTATTATATAATCATTAGATTAACCAGTATATATTCATTAAAATTTATATTTAATATTATATCCTTTTATGTGTTAGTAAGTTAAAATTATTATAAATAGTCTTTTTTCTTTTTAGTGGAAGATATTATTTATAACAATTCATGGCCTATTGTAACTTGCTACAATGTGATAATTTGTCTATAAGAATGAAAATTATCTTTAAAAATGATGATTAATATGTTTTAGATACGATATATTTTTATTTTATTTTTATTATAGTATTATATTATTTTATTAATTAATTTTTTACAATTTTAAAAATAATTGACCTAATTTTTGTTATTATATATATATATTCAAAAAATTCTTTAGGAGAGAGGTCCACTCAAGAGTTTGATCGAAATTCTAATTTTAGTTGGATGTTCTTTAATTACTGATAGTTCTTACATCATGTAATGTTTATATGGAAAGACCTTATTTTTAATCATTTTAAACTTTTGCAAATATAATTTACCATATTATTATGCTAATCTTATGATATATAGATAACACCTCAAAAAGGAAATTTTTACAACCTAAAAGAAATAATAAAAAAAAAACAACATTTTGTATAATTGTTAGAAATCATAAGAGAAATTGTACCATACGTGTTGGAAGCTAACAAGTTAAGTGCTCTATGACATTGTGTTGGAATATTTGTGGACCACAGTGTTTTATCATTATGTTAAAAATATTTAAGAGATATCATAAATTATAATATATTTTATAGTAGATTTTTGTTGCACTAAAAAAATATAACTATACTAATTGAATCTTTGATTTAGATGAGAAGTATTCACTTTTGAAAGTGAAACGAAGGTTTAAAAGTTTAATAAATAAATAATTCTTACTCAATTAATATGAAATCTAAGTTATAGTCATAGAGATGACTAATGTTGAGATAAATTGGTTTAGATATTTTCTTATAGATATTTCATTGTGATGAAACTGATTCTATAAATGTTGATATATTGTGATAGATAAGTTTCTATTACTTATACCAAGAACAAGTTATATGATGGAGAAAATAGATATATTTGTTTAAAATATGATTTATTAAACACAGTTAAGTAATGAAATGATATCACTTGATTTTGTATAGTTAAAAATAAGTTGAGTTGATCATCTAAGTCACTAAGTAAAAAATTAGTGCAAATTATATTGAAAATAATAAAATTAATACCTATTGAAAATAATTAAGAGTAATTAGAACCTAACCCATGTGATAAAAGATCTCTTGAAATAAGTTCAAATGGGTAATAATAAGTCACTAATTGTCTTTATATGCACTATTAAAATTATAAGTCCCTTTCTATAGTGTAAACAATGCAAAAATGTCAACATTTAAGGTTGAATTATACTCTTAATGAATTATATAGTCCTTATGGATGATGTATTAGTAGAATGCATACTTGATAGAATTAAGTATATGAAAGTGGAGTGAGACTACTTTTATGAAGTTCTAGATAAAATCTTTAGAACTCTTGTGAATATGAATCAAGTATGTGTGTGGCCTAATAGTATCTAATGGCATTAAACAATATGATTTTAAAAAATATAATATGGAGGTAAGTTTACTAATATTCATAAAGAAGTTATGGTTCATAGAAATTTTTATTTTGCCACATTTCTAAATATCAAAGTTTGTACTCCTAATTTTTTATCCATAGTCCCAAAGATGATGCATTATATTCTTATTGTTTAATCCAACAGGATTAGCTTTTTAAAATAACAAAAAATTATTATAAATTAGTATATTTTCAAAAACTAATTACCATATTTTTATACTTAAGCTATTAGTCATTTTAGACCATTAGGCTAACTATTTTATAACTATTGAACTAACCGTTATATGAATGTTGGACTAGCGTTATATCTCTATTACTTATTATTATGAACTATAATAAAATTAACAATTTATTACTATTAGAATTTGTATTTAACATTATATCACTTTATAGGTTATTAAGTTACAATTATTATAAATAGTTTCTTCTTTTTTTTTTAATAAAAAATACTATTTATAACAATTTATAGTCTATTATTGGTTTAATTAAAAAACTGAGTTATTTATATTATCTCACTATATAAAGTACACACTTCTAAGAAAGTCTATCCTATTTTAGAAAGATAGTTGTTATAACTTATTGAATTGTGACAATTTGTCTAAGGAGAAAAAATTACATTTAAAAATAATACTTAATACATTTTAAATACAATATTTTTGTTATTTTAATTTTATTATAGTGTCATATTATTTTGTCGATTATTTTCCTACAGTGGGTGGAATTTAAGGCTTGCGTGTTGGTTATTGGCTATATGTGCTCTTTTCACGACATAGGTGAAAAATGTAACGACAAATGGGGCAATTGTGCATGTGTGGCATGGCAACATTAATGAAGCAGAATTCAAACTCTTCTGCCAACTTAGGATGGTTTACTATACATGCCAAGATGTGGAATGGCTCTCTAAAAACTCGTATTGTTCTAAACTAGTAATATTACTTTGTCTATCAATTCTTTCACTCCCAAGCACTAATGGTCAGCATTGTGTTTTTCAAGAAATTGGTTACTTTGTGTGAAAGGATGAGTTTTTTATTTTTATTTTTATTTTTTTGTGCCCATGTGGAGTTGGCTCTTGCTATGTTTTAACTACAAAAACAATAACTAATAATGGCTGTAAATTTGTTGTATGCCATATATCGGTATGCCATTTTAACTTGAGTGATGGTTAGTACCATATTCATGTATGATTTGTTATTTTTGTAGTGCACAACTTTCAGCTTAATGTATAAGCAAAAGAAGGAAAGAGATAGAGAGTGTGTGGTTTTGGAATGGCTTAAAACGATGAAGGGAATAACAAGGTGAAAATTCACTGTGAAAGCATAACATTAAGGACAAATATGGGACTAATGATGTTGAGGGAATGCAGACGAAAATTATTTTAAAAGAACGAGGCCGTGCTTGAAGAATGATTGATTTGTAGAGGCAGTTGTTCGAGATTCTATGTATGTATAACATTAATCTTATCAACGTGCAGCTTATATATCGATTTACCACATATATTAAAGTTTGTACCACTGTTTTTTAAATAGGACGAAGTAAAAGAACAGTAGAAAAATGTGGCATCATTAACATGACCCTTAAACGTGATTCAAATTGTGGCCCATATGTTTTTATGAATATTACTTACACTTGTCTCTGTATGCTACCCACCGACCTCTTCCACCTGTAACTACCACATTTATTATCTGCGATGCATGAACCCTCAAAATTTGGTCACCTATAGAAGAGAGAAAAAAAAAAATAAAGTTTTCGAGGTGGTTTAATGCCCCGCAACAATTTCATGTTAATGGATAAAGGCCACGAGATGATGAACACTGCGTTGATTTCTAACAGCCCTTCCAACGAAATTAACTTTTCGGCCCCAAACTATAACATACTAAAATGCAGTGCATCTCACGGTCAGCATGATAAAAAGCAGTACATCTCAAAGGGATTGTGCACGTCGAGGTCGTGCAACCATGAAAATTAATCAATGCATGTTGATTAGGGCCATTTGAAAGAAAAATGGTCATGGGGCTTGCAGTAGCAATGTTCACTAGTTGTTAGTGTGAGGAAAATTGTTGTAGCTCATCTGGGGACATTTAAAATACGAAAGCGTTCCTTATTTAAATATTGCATGCATCAGTCATAAATGCTAGACATCTCCATAGTTAAATGAACTGCACAAGTTTATTAATTCCATTCCTACTGTATCTGGTCATAGTGAATGGCAATCGATAGTATTACCAGCCACTGCCAAAATGAATGCTAGTAGTAATAAAGGTAGTTGGATGTTGGGGAAAACTAAAGTTGCTCCCGCCTGTAGCCATTAGACAAAATCAAAGTCCAGAGTGAGTTAAATATTGTAACGATATTTTCAATGCACATACTATCATCTCCAAACACGTAGCATTTAGGCTGAGACCATTAATGAAGCAAAAAGACGCATAATGCTCAAGGCGAGCAATTCAGGCTTTGCCTTGATGATGGCGGCTTTTAGAACCATAATCTCTACAAATCAAAGTGATGGTTGATCTTTAGAAGATGCGAATGAGTGTAGCTTTGTACCATCGTCTCAAATACAACTGCCAACATAAATACGCTTGATTTACTAGAGGGCGCGTTGAGTCTTGCAATTGTGCTTTTTCCCCTCCATAAAAAGGGACACAAATTTCACCCTGGAAATTGCGACAGCTTTATTTGGTTGCCCTTCCAACTAACATTGATTGTTTGGCAAAAGCATCTAGAGCAAGTTAGGTGACTCTGGGGTCAATGCCATGGAGGAATCTTTTGTCATTTTGCTTTCAACATGTTCATTTTTTGGTTATACGAATATTTGTTTTGCCTTCACCTGAAGTTTGACCGACTCTTGCATGAATGTTACAACCACTCCTAGTTACTTTTATCACATACATCAATGCCCCTTTTTTTGTAACCTTACTTGGTCACTGCATTTACTCTGCACCATGGGACATTGTAACTATTAATTTGTTTGTTCATGGAAGCTAAAGCGATGCAGCCAAGCGCTGTGAGCCCCCACGCATGATGCCTCACGTACACAGACTATAAAAGATACAAAGACGCCTCGGAAACAGAGGCCCCAGAACTGCTCTGCCGCCTTTTGGATTGTCACGAGGCGGGATACTTACGTGCAATCCTTCTTGATTGGAACCGTAAAATAATAAACTAATAAGATAAAAATAGATAACAATTATTAATAAATAAATTATATTTTATTAATAAGATTTTGTATATATTTTTGTTATATATTAGTTATGCAGTGAGATACAATTATGATTTTTTCTCTTTAAAAAGAATTAATTTTAATTATTGAACAATTAGTTGAAAGATTATAACTAACAAATATTAAATAATTAATTAAGAGATTATAACTGATAAAAATTAAGTAATTGATAGAAAATTATAATTGATAGAAATTGAGTAATTGATGAAGAAATTAGGTAATTAGTAAAGAGATTATAATTAAATCAAGACATGTCATTATTTTCTTTGACACACCTTACAAGCTAAACATATAGTAAGCTTGAATTGTAAAAAGTTAAAGCGAGTTGTGGAGAGCTCTTTGGGGAAGATATTGGTAGGTTGATCTGTAATGGAGATGTACTGAATATGCAAATGATTTTTAACAATCCATTCTCGTACAAAGTGGTAACCAATTTCAATGTATTTTGTTTGAGCATGAAAGATGAGATTCCCTATTGGATAGATGGTAGAGATGTTGTCACACCAAAAAACTAAAGGACCTTGCTAAGAGACACCAAAATCATTTAAGAGAGTTTCAATCCAAATAAGTTCAGTAGTTATATCAATTAAGCTTTTGAATTCAGCCTTTGTGTTGGACTGGACTACTGTTCATTGCTTATGAGAACTCTATGAGATGAGAATGGAGCCAAGAAATATGTCAAAGTCATCAACTAGTCATCTGATATCATGGTCTCCAGCCCAACCTACATCTAAAAAAGCATGAAGATGGAAATTGCTATTGTCGGTAAAGAGGATGCCATGGTGTTACGTGACACAAACAAAACACAATATGCGTTCGACAAATTGCAAAGGGATCTCAATGGGTGTATGTATGAATTGATAAGCAATGTTGACAGTAAAGGCAATGTTAGGCCGAGTGAGAGTAAGATACTACAATACTTTAATAATGTTACACTATTATTTTCAATCCTAAGGAAATAATTGAGTTCACTCAAGTTTTTGATAGTAAATTACTTTTGTAGAGTCATTAAAAGAGTAGACAATGGTGTTGTATGAGATATTGTAAGAATTGTCATTGACATAAACAAGTAGGAAGATACTATATTGTGTTGTATGTAATGTAAATAATGAGTCAGTTGAAGAAGCTATAACACCAATGGTGTTGTAAGACATTAATGTTAAGCATGAGATGCCTGTTTTAGGCCATAGAGAGACCATTTTAAATGATAGACATGATGAGGATGATGGAGATTAGTGAAACCTAGTAGTTGATCCATGAATATTTTTTCAATTAAATGACCATAAAAAAAGACATTCTTAACCACCAATCATAAGGATTATGCGAATTGTGACATGTTTAACCACTAAATTGAAAGTTTCATTATAGTTAATTCTCTACTATTGATGAAAGTTCTTTATAACTAATCTAACCTTGTATCATTCAAAAGAGCTACTTACACGAAGCTTGACATGAAAGATCCATTTTTAACCGATGGACTTACAGGTCAAAGGAGATGGTATAAAATCCAATATTTGATTTTTCAAAAATGTGGTGTAATCTTTAGTCATAGCTGCTCACCAATTCAACTCTTTAACTACCTGATTGTAACAAGATGGTATAGATAGGATTGCTACCGAAGTGGCAAAAGCATAGGTGCGATCCTTTGTACATGATAGTAAGGAATGGTGTCATCTCATAGTTTAGTCACCATGAGGTAAGTTAATAGTGCCAATTTTGGGGGCAAACCTATAGCCTATATGATGGTGGTTTGTAAGATAACTTTAGTGGCAAGAGAGGGCATTATAGGTTGCAATTGGAGAAACATAAAGTGGGAAGTAGTGGGACTAATTTGCATAGGTATCGATATATAAGATGTATCAGTCCTTAATTCTTCCATAATTGAATTATCATTTTGGAAATGTGTTGGTGGAGGAACATAAAGGGGTAATTCCAATGATATTAGTGGGGACACATTTGATGGTACATTGGTGACAGAAGTAATAAAGAAAAAAAACAATCTCATTAAAGATTGTGTCTGCAACTATATAGAATTGTTGTTGTTGTTGAGAATAACATTGATAACTCTTAACACTTGAGAGATATCATAAGAAAATGCAATGTTGTAACTTAAGCTCCAGTTTGTGCTTAGTATAAGGTTATAGGTTCGAGTACATGATACAACCAAAAACTTGAAGATGCTTAATTGATGGTGTAGTAGAAAAGAATACTTCTTAGGGGCTATGTTGCTGTAGAATTGGAGTAGGTAGTCAGTTGATAATGTGAACTACACTCTCAAAAGCAAAATCCTAAAAGTGAAAAAGGACAAATGCATGGTGCATAATTGTCAAACTCATTTTAACCACATGTTTATGTTTATACTTGACTAAACCATTTGAAGGGTTAGATGAGGACAAGAAGTTTGTTTACAAATGTCACACTTCTGTAATAGTTACACTTCTGTAATAGTTTATTGAAAGATGCAAACAAAAATTCTCCAACAAAATCACTTTAAATAATTTTAACTCGAGTATTGAGTTAATTTTCAACAAAGTTTAGAAAGATTACGAATATATGTAAAAATTAATCACGAGAATTAAATGTATAAAGTTAAAAAAATTTGGAATAATCATTAATAAACCAAATATAATATTTATTATTTAGGTGAGATGTTACAAAAACTGTCCCTTAAATGTCAAAATGAATTAATTTTAGGGGAATCATAAACCTATAAGAAGTAACAGGATGCAGATGACGATGACTCTTGTTAAATGCACATGCCAAACAAGTTGGTTATATAACTAATGACTTGTTAAACATGTGAGAAATAGTTAAATATGCAGTATTTCCTAGACGATGGTGCCATTGAATAAGAGAGGTGGACTAAGACAAGTAATAAGATAAAGGAGAAAACTAAGACTGATCCAACAATTGATAAACTTCTTGATTAAATATCCTTCAGAAAAGAATCTTATTCCTACAACGACACTTAATAGAAAAATAATTATGTCAAAAAATGAATTCACAGTTATTTTCTTATGAAAATTGATGTACTAAAAGTTATTTTTTCTTTATAAAGAAACAATTAGGACATTAAAGAGATGAAAATTTTGAAAAATAAGAGTACTTGTATGGGTTATCGAAAGGTTAGACCCATTACTTAAAGTAATAGGTTGGTTGGTTATGTAGGGCTAAAAAGTAAATAATTGAGACAGATTGTTTATAACGTAGTATGTGACACCAGAATTTGGATACCATATGTCTAAAAATACCAATGGTGGTGGTGGAATTTCAACAATATGGAGTTGTAATGTTGAACTTAAAGATTGTGGTAGGTGTCCATGATCACGGTACACATTGACTCGATAACTAAATTGATTACAGAATTGACATTGAACATTGCCCCTCTAATTTTTGTAATTGTCTACATTTGGTGAGCAATTTAAGGCTGAATATCATAGGCCATAGTGTTACCCACTTTATGGAATTTGTTGCCTAGATCGTGGTGACCTATCTGCATGAGAAAAAAATTACTGTGATAATCTATTTGCTTGATTTGTTATTTATGTCATGAATGTTATTAGAGTGAAAGTGATTAGTTTAAGCAAATCAAAGTGTGCCTCATGAGTCAAGAGTAATCTGTGTAGAGACTCACGTGTAAAGGATTAATATTGATTTTGAATGGAGATTGATATTGCTAAACTTTGATATTCTACTCTAAGTTCTCTGAATAAGTAACTTTTGATATTATTATAAGGAAATATTCCCATCAATCGAGGCAAATTGATCAACAAACAAGGTTGTATATTATAGATTGTCCATGTTTGTTTATTTCCCTTGCGGAGAGTTTGGAGTTGCATTCATAATTTTATGGTGCAAGCATTATTATGTGTTGCATATGATTAATCCAAGAAGGACTACACGATTGTTGAAGTACCTAAATTAAAGAGTTGTGTAATGATGTTATTAGTTATGAAATTGAGAATCCACCTTAAGTTAATTTGATTTTAAGTAAACCATGTTTCATATATTAGGTTTGGTAACATTATTTTCACCAATTTTAGTGATGGTATGTTATGTAGGGTATGGTTCAGTTCCACCATAATTAATAGGAGTCGATTGGCCCTAAGAAAAGGGAGGAGACAGGTCTTCCATATGATATAATTGTCTTTAGTCAATTTGATTCTAGCACCAGGACATATGTTTAATCCGGATAAGCCTCATGTGGGAGGGATGAAAGGACATAGTGGAACAGTATTCTTGTTGAGGTCTGCATTTGCTGAAGATAAGGTAGTGGGTGAATCTAATTGGTTTGACATTTATGTTTTTGCAAGAGATAACTTGGATACTATCTGAAACAATAAACTAATAAGATGAAATTGAGTGACAATTTCCAATAAGTAAATTATATTTCATTGATAGGATTTTGTATATACTTCGGCTATGCATCTATTATGCAATATAGTGTCTTTTTATAGTATAAGTTAAAATTATGTCATTAATGTGAGATACATTCATGATCTCTTCTTTTTACAAAGAATTAATTTTAATTGATGAGTAATTAGTGGATGTATAAATTAAATAATTAGGGAAAAAATTATATCCGACAAAAATTGAGTAATTAGTAGAGAGATTGTAATTGACAGAAATTGAGCAATTGATGAAAAAATTATAACTGATGGATACTAAGCAATTTGTGACAAAACCCGTTATGGTTTTCTTTGACAGGAACAATTTGGTGCTGAAAATAATCCAAGCAGTTGATGACGTTGAGATGTAGGCTGCCAGGTCACAAGCAACTCAAGATCCTCCTCATTTCGTAAATCCTACTCTAATGCGCCCGGCCACAGGTCTTCCCCAACCATTCAAAGAAGCGTCCAACCGTAACCCTTTTGCCAACACTTGTCGTCAACTTGACTTGCTGATTGATCTCCCCTCATCAACCTCAAGCAGTAGTAATGAGTTATAGAGCGGGAGAGGCAAGGAGAAGGAACGAGTTGGTGAATATTGTTTGTGGTCTGCAACTCTATTGCCTTTAATACTGGGGGGTTAATGCCTTATGTTATATGAAATGTGAATTATTTTACATTCTATTGAGTCTTTTGTGTAGTTGTTGGGATTGAATTGTACTAGTTTACGTCCCAGACAATACAGGTTTGTAAATTATCTAAATGTGCAAATGATAGTGCACTGATGGCATGGTTTGTCTATATATCCCACTGGACGATAGGTGTTAAGTGTCCTTTGCAATTATAAGTATTTACGTTGACGTTTGTTTATATCACGTGTTTCGATATTGGCTTTCTCTTTTTTTTTTTTTCTAAGGCATATATCATTTTAAGATTATTGTGCCTGGTGACTTTGTTGCCATCTAAAGACAAGCACTCCAATTGGTTTCACCGTCGATACATTTAATTCCATACAATATGCTCGCATACAGGTTGGAGATTTATTCTATAACATTAGGATATTTTTTTACTTAGGATGGGTATATTGAATACCTCTCATCAACTATAATACTATCTTGTCAATGTGTAAACTTTAACACTCGATTTGTTATAAGGAGATCGAGGATATCTTTCAAAATAAAAATGCATAGCCCATCCTGTAAAAATTTATTACGTCCGTTTCCCTTATTGCAACGCTGTGTGTCAATGATATAAATATCTAATTGATCTAATACTATTTTGGAAATAAGTGGTACTTATAGTTCCAAATGAAGAAACAAAGATACAAGTAGATGATGTTTACCTAAGTTAGGCTAACCTGCCCACAAGATGTGTTCTAAAAAGGTTTAATAGTTAAATAACTGATTTAAAAATATATTACAACTTATAGTACCACCCATCTGTGTAATGGTTCGACTGATTATCAGTAAAAATACATATGTATTATTGTTTACGTGATGTTTTGATTAATTGAATGAAAGGAAAGCATCTTTACTTTCTGTTATAAATGTTTGTATTTAGCTAATATTTTCTACCTTAATCATATAGGGTAGATAATGATGAAAGTGTAATACACATTTTATTAAGTACATATGTTTTATACATGTAAGACATTTTAAAATAAAGTCAAACAACATTTAATGATGTGGCGATTGGAGTGATATATGGACCAAAAGCGTATGCATCTTAGATTACCTTTCCCATGTACCACATAAGTCTATAACAAATATTGAAAATAGTATTATTGGTACTAAACTTTTATTTTGGAGTAGGCCCCAAGAAGAAAATTTCAGTGTCCTAAAAGATCAATGTAGGTAGTGTTGGCCTTCTCATATAGTGTAGGGAACAATTTTGATGTAGTAAATACATGGAGGTACATACTTGTGCTATTCACTAAGATTAGTGCACTAATTATTAAGAAGCAGTGGGTGCTTCTCAAGAAATTGATGTGCTAAGTTAAATATATTTATGTGATTAGCATCTTTCTACCATTACTAGAAGTTTTGTCAAAAGTGGAGCAATTGGTTACAAGCACTACATTGCAAATTATTTTACTAATGCAATCAGGGTCGTAGTTGTGAATCATGGTATATAACTATCCATGATGCTTTTGCTTATCACTTGTTAGATAATGTGTACGACGACTGTTATAAGTGCACGAAACGACCCAAAAGCCTCGATATGTGCATGGCACGGCTATACGTATGCATAAATGAATCGTTTCAACTAGTGGATATCTAGATCGGGGCATTCATCAAAGTCTTAAAAGGGTTATGTTTCAAGTTAAAAGGAATGAAATTCCTGGGTCTAACTTCGACATTTCGAGCGACATGTGACCACCAAACACAACCTGCCTAAGTAAATTCCGACTACTTTCAAAGCAGCGCTTCACTACTTCTATTGTGTGGATTACTCTCCTGCTATTCTATTCACCCTCGATAGAAGGACAATACATCTGGCCCGTCAATTCAGAAAGTAAAAGAGTTATAACATTCCCATACTTTTTCCTTCTAATAATTGAGTGTTTCCACAACTAATCACAAAAAAGTTTAGTCAGTTGTGGTGTGAACATCATGATGCTTCGATTTTTGCCATTTTGCACCCATCTAGCTACCCCTTCCTCTATCCCAACATAGAAAAGTTAGGATAGAAAAAATGTTTGATTTGATAGTCATTTAACTCTATTTCTTCACAAATACTCTAACAAAAACCCCAAAAGTGGAATATTTTTGTCTGTAGTGTTTTTCTTTTTTTTTTTTTCTTTTGAAACAACTTGTACCAATGTACAACAAATTTTACAATTCTAATTGTGTTTTTCTTTGTTTTCACAACAAGAGTTGAGAGCCCGCACTTATGGTGCCTCGTGTACATAGACTGCACACTAAGCTGGCAAGTCACAGTCAAGTGAAGGCACTACTCCTTTAGTTCATCCCACTCCAACCAGCCAAACCGGACGTCGTTTACAGCCATCTATCACAGCTTCCAGCTAGAACCCTTTCCCAACACGTACCATCGTCTGCATAAGGTGGGTCATGTTAAATCATCAACATTAGGTAGTACTAATTAAAAGTTGGGAGAGACTAGGACATAAGATGGTGCATGTCATTTTTTGTTTCCAAATCTAATGCTTAAAGTCGTTCTAAAGCTGTTTGCTATGTGTTTTAAAAGTTAATGAACAACTTTATGCGTAAGTGGTTCTTTTCCTTTTTTTTTTTTTCCCAAACATACGACTATGCATGCACTGTATGGATGCTTAACTACGTTGTCATGTTTATGTTGTTGATGTTGTTCCTATTAAAGATGATTCTCAATCTAAGATTACCTAATTGTATTGTCCGCATTTAGTTCTGGATCTTGCTGTCTGTATCTCCAAAATTACCTAGTTTTATTGTCTACATTCAGATTCTATCTTTGTTGCCCATATCTTCAAGATTACCTATTTATATTGTCGACACTCAAATCTTATTTTTACTGCCTACATATCTAATTTTTGATAACTCTTGTAATTAGACAATCAGAGATCTTTTTCCACTTTTGACATTGTAACATCTACATGAATCTCGTTTGTATTTCAATGAAAATATAGAGTAATTATTCCGATTTATCTCGATCTCTATATCTGCTTTATGGTATCAGAGCAGTCCTAAAACTCTCACAAATCTATCCTTGATCTTTTTTCGATGGCCGATTCATTTGCAACCTCTATTAATTCTTAAAATCAAACCTCTAAGTTTGTACCCACCTAAACTCAGCCCTCTATTATCAATTATTTTGAAAACAACTCCTCCCTTTTCTTAATTGACATTACCACCTAAATTTTTGTTGAATTAAATTCCACTAACTATACCTCATGGCATTTTCAGTTTCATGCCATTCTTCTTGATTATGATCGTATGGGATATGTTGATGGCTCCTGACTTTGTTCCCCTACCATTGCTATCATTGAACACTTTCTTTGGATTTGATAGCATCAATTAATTCTTAGTGTCATTGTTGGTTCTATTTCTTCAAATCTTATTTTATTCATTGTTTCTACCAAAACTTAAGTATGGACTATCCTTGCTAATACTTATGCCAAACCATCTCGGAGATGCATCAACCAACTTAAAGAGAGCCTTTGACTTTCTCAAAAGGGCACCCAATCAATTACTAAGTACATGCAACAAACTAAAATTATTGTCAATGAACTCGCCATCACCCAAACCTTACCTTGACAAGTACCAAATTTGTGGTACCTAAGATCATTCTGCCAAATGATGTCTCATCCACAAGCATATCCCTTAGACCCACCATGCCTCAGCCCCTCCATTCTCATCTCATTCTCCTTAAGCCAACATTGCAAGTTCGATTACTCGATCCCTTTCTAAATGGCTTCTTAACTTAAGTGTATCTCATCATGTCACCATCGATATCCAAAATTTGTCACTCCATTCTAACTACTTTGAAAATGACAATATTATGATTGGAGATGACATCAATCTTCCCATTACTCATACTAGTTCTACCACTTTTTCTTCCCCTTCTAAGTTCTTTAATTTGAATAATGTGCTTTGCATCCCTTCTATGTAACAAAATCTTATTTTTATCTTTTATCTTTTAATTATGTTCAACTAATAATGTTTCTATTAAATTCTCACCCACTTCTTTTTTTATGATGAATCTTTGCATAGGAGCAATCCTTTTGCAAGGCATGCTTAAGAAGGAGTGTTTACACTTGGCCATGCCTATCACTATCAAACCTACTCTCTTTGCATTCTCCTCCACCAAGGTCTCCAATGACCAATGGCATCATCATCTTGGTCATCCCTCATTTACTACTTTAAATCATTTAATTTTCACTCAAGCTATGCCCGTAGCATCTTCCTTATCATCTTAATCTTTATGTAATGCATTTCATTGTAATAAAACTAATGAATTACCCTTTTCTACTTCTTCCATTACTAGCTTTTGTCCCTTAGAACTACTTTACTCCAATGTCTAGACATCTCTTATATTTGTCTATTGAAGGTGATAAATACTATGTCCTTTTTGTTGATTATTTCACTTGTTATGCTTGGTTTTATCCTTTTAAAAGAAAGTATGACGTTCATAATATCTTTATTCAATTCAAAGTTTTAGTTAAAAAAAAAATTTAAATATAAAATTATCATCTTTTATACTGACAATAGTGGTAAGTATATCTCCCTAAAATCCTTTCTTACCACTTAGGTATTTCCTATCTCATTATTTTTCCTCACACTTTTGAAAATAATGGTCTTAATGAATGTCGCCATCATCATATAATAGAAACCAACTTGACCTTTCTTCATCATTCCCACATGCCATTACATTTTGGTCTTATGTCTTTTAAATTACTGTCTACTTTATAAATTAGTTGCGTAAACCTTTTCTCTTTAGGAATTCCTCCTTTGAAAAACTCTTTGGTCAATCACCTAACTATCTCAAGTTAAAAGCTTTTGGGTGTCATTGTCATCCTTGGCTGCAACCTTATGGCCCTCAGAAGGTTGCTCTATGTTCTCATTCTTATGTGTTTTTAGGATACTCTTCCACTCAAACTGCTTTTCGCTGTTTTGATCTTCAAACTCACAAATTATTCATTGTCTGCAATGTTACCTTTATTAAACAAAAATTTCAATTTTTTTCATCATTGTCCTAATCATCCTTGATTTTCCCCTATTGATATGTAAACATGGTGCATTCCATGGCTTCCTCATCTCTTATCATCCCAATACCTACTCTCATCACTTAATTTTTATCCTTCATCTCCCATACGCTCCCTAATCCCTCTCTAACCCATTTTTCCTTAGAACCCCAAGTAGTGATGGCACTTCTCAGGCCCCTCCATCATCTTTAGGTGACTTATAAGGTTTGGTTAGTCTCGTTCCTTTTTTTAATACCTCTCCCACCTTATCTACCACCTCACTAACCCTAACCATCTTTGCCTCC
Source organism: Bruguiera hainesii (assembly GCA_023213295.1). Lineage (NCBI taxonomy): Eukaryota > Viridiplantae > Streptophyta > Magnoliopsida > Malpighiales > Rhizophoraceae > Bruguiera > Bruguiera hainesii. Next base: position 7,382,419 of record JAHOYR010000002.1, on the reverse strand, counting down.
AACTTCTTCCTTATGTACCAATGCATATCCTATGCAAATAAAAGCAAAAAACAACATTCATAAATCAATTCAAAAGCTTGTTTATACATCATTTTATACTTTTACTCTTACTATTATTCCAATTATTATTACTCAAGCCTTTATGGTAAGAGGTCATATCTGTTGAATTTGATGCTCTCTTATTACTATTACAATCACTTGGCTTTATAGATCAAGCCAATCCTAATAATATTTCTCATCTAAAAAGGCAATCTATGGCCTCAAACAATCTTCTCAGGGATGGTATCATGAACTTCGCCAACTTTTACTCTTCTTCAAGTTTGTCAATTCTAAATTTAACACCTCTTTATTTATTTTTTGCCAACATCATCTTAAAATATTTCTTTTAGTATATGTCAATAATTTGATTCTCACAAAAAATGAGGATGCTCTCTTTCAAAGATTTACGTGTGCTTTTAACGCCAAGTTTCTTCATTAAGGATCTTGGTCTCTTATCTTATTTTTTAGGTATGAAAGTCATTCTTACTTCTTCAATCATTCTTCTTTCCTAATAAAAGTACATTCATGATGCCTTAGAGAAAATAAAGATGCTTGTTGCCAATGATCTTCCCATACTTATGTCATCTAATAAGATTCCCAAACTTTTTGATGATAACACTATAACTGTTGTCATCTAATATAGATCTACTATTAAAGGTCTATAGTATCTATCTCTAACTCATCTTGAAATAGCCTTCATAGTTAACAAGCCTTCTCAAATCAAATATTGCCCTGTATCCTCTCACTAATCAATAATCAAAGAGCTTTTTTACTATCTTTGTAGCACTATTACTCATAGTTTATTTCTTTATCGTAACTCAACCAATGAATACTCGGATGTAGACTAAGCTAGCAATCTTGATGACCATAGCTCAACCAATGCTTATGTTGTGCTTCTTAATCACAACACTATCTTTTAAAACTCTAAAATGTAGTTCTTAGTTGCTTGATCCAAAATGTCACTACCATCATGATGAAAACCTTAGAGGTGATGGGTGTAAAGTTTCAAAAGATGCAAAAGGTCCATTATGCATTCCATAAGGCCTAGTAACAGAAGCTAATGCCAAAAAGATGAAAAAGCATTAAATGGGTTGATTAAGAACATTTAGGCCAACTAAATTTCAAATGGTGCAAATTCAAACTTAAAATAGAGTTTAGACTTTATTAATATGATTAGAGTATTTAATGAGTCAAGGCTAAGTAATGACATTTATTCTTAAATAGGAGTTTATTATCTATATAAGAATTCCTCATAAATAAGAATTTGTCCTAAATAGGAATTTGTAACTCTTTAGGATTGTTAACATAGCCTATAAATGGGCACCCCTTGTAAGTTCTGAAAAATCAAACACTTTTAAGTAAAATAGAAAGTAAGAGTTTTTTTCCTCGGTTCTTTTGAGAACTAAAGAACTTATCAAGAAGAATTTCTTCTTGTAGCGTTTAACTCAACTTATCATAATTTCTTTCTTTACTGGAGTGTGACATTTATATCCTCCTTAAATACCTTATGTTCATGTTCTTTTAAATGTTAGGTCTAATGTTTGTGTTTTTACAATCTAATTTAGCTTTTTTGGATATTCTTGATTCCTTGTATGTGTTGAGTCCCTAAACTATGTCTTTTAGAGTTTTTTGTATCATATCACCTTTAAAATGACTTAGATCTAATCCTTATTACATGAACTAGGAGTCACCCTTCTTATTACCCTTGTAGTTTATTATGACAACATTAGTGCTACTTATTTTTATGCTAATCTTATCTTTCACTATTGTATGAAGCACATTTGCCATTAATTTTCATTTTGTTTAGGATAAAGTATAGAATAATGAGCTTTGCATGTCTCATGTCTCATCTATTGATCAGCTTGTTGATGCACTCACCAAGCCTCTCCATAAAGACTAGTTGAATTTATTACAAGTCAAGATTAATGTTCTTCCATTAACCACCATTTTGAGAGGGCATATTAAAAATGATTATCAATCAATGTATAATTTTATATCAACAAGTATTATAGTTGATTCTCAATCCAAGATTACCTAGTTGTATTATCCACATTTAGATCCTAGCCTCACTTTCCATATCTCCCAGATTACCTAAATGTATTATTCACATTCAAATCCTATCTTTTTTGTCTATATCTTAAAGATTACCTAACTATATTATCCATATTCAGATCCCTTTTTTTTTTTTTGTCCATATCTCTAGTTTTTGGTAACTTTTATAATTAAGCAATCAAAGATCTTTTTTCACCTTTGGCATTGTAACATCTATATAAAGCTTATATATATCTCAATGAAAATATAAAGCAATTATTCCAATTTATCTCACTCTTTATACCTACTTTATATCTTATAGGGTTTTTCATGACGTAAGATAGACATATATAATAGTTTGTCTATCTCTTAACTTTTTGAGGATAATAAGATTTTTTCAAGTTCATTCCATGCCTTAGGGTTGATGTCTATGAAGCATTTGAAGACATTCATTGATCTTGGTTATGATTTAAATATTTGGTTCAATATATTATGAGGAAGATGTGTACTTGTTATGTCTTTTGTATATATTAATTGATAATATGTCTGTTTTATGTATCTTTTCTTTCAATTCATTAACCTATTTTTTGTAATTGTAATAGTAAGATATAGTCATCACAACTTGTTATATATGTTGGCATTAGAAATAAGAATGTGGTATAAAATCAATTAATAGATGTATGTAAATTCATAACAATGAATTCAATATTATTGTAAATTGAAATACATTACATTCTCTAAGTGGTATATTAATTAGTTGGTACATAAAATAGCTTATCTATATGTTAAGTAAAGTTGGCCTTAATCATTAGTTTTTAGGAAGATGCAATAGGAAGTTTCCAATTCAAACTAGCCTCAATTTATTGGTCTTCTTAGATGTTTCTTCTTGCTTTTTTTTTTTTCCCTTTTTTTAGTCTTTGTCATCTATATATTTATGTTGTACAAAATGTACATTTACTAGTATTGTCTCTTGCCTTTTTTACCATCAATTCATATCTATCCATCTCTTTATATGGAAACATATATGGTTACTAGTTATAATGGGTATTTGTGCAAAACACAATGTATAGACATAACCATTGTAGTTGGTTCATGTAAATTTAATGTGTTACAACAAAATATATTTAAAAAAGAAATACATTGCATATAAGGGGATTGTTGTAAATGGCTAATATATTGGAGTGCAAACTATAAGTTTAAAAACACATTAATGTTTACCGTTGTCCAAAAATGACACATACAATTCAACGGGTAACATTAATTAAAGAATTTTGTCTATTATAAACACAACTATGAAGGTTTTAACAATAAAATTGCTTTCTACTAAATATTCACATGGCATCAATACTAGAAAATGACAAAACACCACTTTTATGCAATAATGATATAAAAGGTATCTCATTCTTCATTTAGGTTATGCATTAACAAACATTAGCAATATGTTCCTGAGTAGCAATGAAATGTCTTTACTATTATAAATAATGAGACCAACAACTCATTGGTCACAAAACAAATTAATCTTAAACACATATAAATCTTACCTATCATTTTAAGGCAAGCAAATTGTATATATTGCACTCAAATCTACATTTATAAGAAAATTAACATTAAAAATCCTATGATTAGACAACCAAAGTTTTCCTCACACTCATGCAGCCATATGTGTGCAACAAGTTTACATGAAATGCATAGTCTAAATATATAAAGTGCCAAACATAACTAGTAACAACTCAAAAAGTTAACTAGTTTGAAAACCTTTTTATGCATTAAATTTCCCACTCTAATATCAATATCAATCTCATAGTCCACCTTTAACAACAACTTATGTATAGAAAAAAGCTGCACAATAGTGGGAATAACAATAAATAGTAGTACAAGTAAATTAGACAATTATTACAATAGGCCATTAATAAATAATTCTCAAATTATGCAAAAACCATGGATAATTTAACCAACCATTTTCTCAATCACTTACTTAAGATTGTTTGAGTGCAACTTATATAGAGAGTCAATAACAACAATATGCCACTCTTTAAGGTTAACATCATGAAGTAATGGAATAAAGAACTACCAATTCACCAAAAATGTTACAATTTACTTACATAAATCAAGTGTCAAAACCAACTTCCTTTTGCTATATGTAAATAACCAATTATTTCTAAAATACAGTAATGAAATAAACCGTAATCTCAAAAGCTACTTTCAAGCTTAACTTACATCAAGTTTGCATATTTACCGACAAATTCCTTTAACTTCTCAACCTAAATATTTACAATATTTAAATTGCTTTTATTGGTTATACCCCTCTCATTGGATTACTACATAACCAATGCCTTTTTTGAGGATAAGAGATTATAAACAAAATTTTATGATACTAACTAAGTTTACTATATCAAATTACCAAACTTAAATAATACATAATTGGGTTAAAATATAAATATATTCAATTACAACTTTTATCCATAAGAAAACATATTGTATATTGAGAATCAATAATATACTGATCTGATTTCTATCATCTTACCTAATAATCTATGAGTAACAATTACAAACACAATTAAATAAAATGCAACAAATATAATTTTGACAGGTCTAAAGGACAATCAACATTAAGATAATATATTAATTGATTTATATTCCTAACAAACCCGTTAACAACAAATTGACTTGACCCCTCACATTTTTAAACTATGTACACATACACAATTATACACCTCAAACTTTTGCTATCCATATGCTACAAAAATGGACCACCAAAACAAACTTGAAATGGCTTCACAACAATTACCAAATAAGTTATAATAAAAAATTTATATTTAGCCATTTCCTAATATACTTAGGCAATGTTGTCACTCCACCATAAAGTTTGACACTACAAGAAAAACCAATTAAACTTTAGTAATGAAACATAAGTACCTAACAAACTTTGCTAATTTGATTGTATGGATATACTTTTAGTATAGTTTGTCCTATTATTTCCAAATTGAGTCTTGATGATTAATGGTTTACCTCTTTTTTTTTTGCATAAAGGTGCTTGTAAATGCAAATAGCTAGGAATCCCTTACTTCTTTGCTTTGCACCTCTTTAATGGTTATATAGTTTTACAAATCACTCCTTTTAACATATTCATTATCAGTCCTTTATGAAGATTGTTTCCACCTACTATTGCACCTTTATTGCCCATGCTTCCAATTGATCTTATTGTACCCATCGATTTTCCTTTCAATGGAAACCCTCAAGAAAATCACTTTTAACACTTATAACAACATTGCTAACCAATACCTCTAAATCCATAGAGCCCACATCTTTAGGATCCTCTGTCACCTTTTCCACCTCTAAACCCTCCTTATGACTTTTTATATTAGAAGTTTCCCCTTCAAATGTACATCATCTCCATGTCCATTTACTTTCTTAACATTGTCTTTACCATTCTCCTTATCCCTCGTTTCATTTGCATGGTTGATATTTATGTCTAAAAAATCCTTAAAATTATCTCCTTTTTCTTTATTACTATTTTCAACTCCCTTGTCAATCCCTAAATTCTTATCCCCATGCTTTTTTTTTTTTTCATAACAATAATCTCTCATTAAGTACATTCTCTCTTAATCCATCTTTAACTTTATGATCATCTTATTTAGTCCCTTTCATTGTATTTATATGGATATGGCTGCTTGATGTCTATCCACTCAATGTTTGTCTCCTTTTTTGATAATGTCAATAAAAACCTATAAATTATTATGCAAATTTTCGCCAAATGTTTTACAAAGGTAACAAAATCTATCTTGCTTATCGTAGTTCAACAATGATCACCTTATCTCTAACTTAATCAACTTGTCTTACCACTTAAGTTGAACTTCCTACCATTTTGGTTTCAATTCATCAACTAGATGTCTAATTCCATATATGACATTATGCACAACCCAACAAATATTGACTCAAATGTTTAACCACAATTGCAATCTTCATAACATTTTTCATTATTACTAACTCCCAATAAATAAATTCATCACTAACCAAATTTACCTTCCCTTGCCCAAATGCCTTATTGTCTTTCATGTCAATTGTTATCAACTCTCTTTTGACCTTATTGTCCCATGTTGTGATGAGGACATTATGGTCCCATTTAACAAAGTGTTTTATATCAATGCAATTCAAATAAACCATCTACATTCAAGAAAAGCATATACACTATTACATTTATACTCACTTCATCACTTTTTTTCAGTATAAAAGAAAATGAAGTAACTAAAATATCAACAAAAACCACAATGCTAAGTCATTTACCATTAGAACAAGCAGGTATACACCCACTTCAACTACTTTACCTTTCTCCTTTAACACTTTTTAGGACTTTTTTTCATACTTAGCTAGCCACATAAGAATATATTTGTCTTAGTTATAGCCTTTTGGCCTTACCATACCCTAAATTGCAAGAAGCAATTTTCCATTAATAGAAAAATTAATGCTTGGGTAGAACAAAACCTTAAGGACATATAAAAGAAAAGCTCTCTTAAGTAAAGCCTCGTTCTTCTCCTTACTCATCATTTGTGTCAATCGCTTGGATGATTCCTTTCCCTTTAACCATATAGGTCCTCATCAACTCTTCCAAATTCTCCTTAACAATGCCATTGCCCACTCTTTTACCTTTAAATGAAATACCTAAAATCTAGCAATTGTAATTGCATTTATTAACTCTCTATAATTAGGCCTAATTTGTAACCTCTTTATATACAAATTAAAATGCTCCATTAACTAACAACACAACCTTCAATTTAGTCTGAGTTAAGACATGTAACATGATGCCTTAAATCTCATCTCATTCACTCTCTAGCCCTTGCTTACCCTCTTCCCAACCTACTTTCTTTTCCACTTCATGTTATACCTTTAACTTTCCTAATTCTTAATGACTTAGACTCTTGCCCATGTAATCATAACACTTCACACCATAATTTCACAAGATGTACAATCATCAACTTCTAACAAATTTATGATTCACTAATTTTCTTTTGAAGATTAATTCTATAAAAATCTACACAAATGAAAACACTAACCTTTCGATTCACATTCCTTTTCTGAGATGCCTTTGTCATTCTTGATTATGAAATCAATCAACCTAATAAACTCTTAGTAACTTGCTATTTTTTTTTTTAATCATAGCTCTTTATCAACCTATAACTACACTTAAGCCCTAGCTTGTTCTTCCGAACTACTCTCTTTTGCATGTAACCTACCTCTCTCTCTCTCTCTCTCTCTCTTTTAGTTCCTAGACAGTTTCTTTGCCTCTCAAAAATACCATGTCTTCAAACTCCTTTCCTTTCATTGCCACTTGTCCATCCTCTTTGCGAGAATACTTGATCCTCGCCTCACTTCTATTAATCCTTTCACTTGTATTCTCTGAATTTTAAAATAATTAACCCTAGCAACTCCCGTTGCTGCAACATTATATTTCCTGTATATAATGTATTTACTTAAGCCAAGAGATTATGTGGCACTTGAGTATCACCATGTAAGATGATGTACCATATATTTTAAATTTAGTAACAACGAAAATGGGATAAATTTACCATTTGGTCAATAACTATAAAAAATTTAAATAAGGTCATTTCCGTTAAAAAAATTAATGAGTGAATTAATAACTTTTAAATCGTTAACTTAGCAATTAAGAGTTGAGGTGGCATTTGATGGTCCAAACTCACTCATCTAGTCAACTTCTAATAGTTACATGGCATTTGAGATTGCATCAAATTGTGCTTGGATTCTGAATCAAGTGTCAAATTCACAAGGATTCCAATAGCCTGAGAACCAATGACAGGGTTCGTGAACAGACCCATCGAGAAGAAATTACTGCAACTCCTTCAGTGGCTTGACCCCTCTTCACTTTCAATCCCCTCTCTCGTGCCCCTTTCTCTCTCATACAAATTTCTCTATCCTCTCTCCTCTTTCTCTCCAAAAGGGCAAAATCCAAAAGGATCATTTGACCCCAACTAAGTTTTCTCTTTCCTTTCTGTTTCTCTTTATAAAATCTGAATATATGGGTCTGCATTTGTTGGCTGAATTGCAAATCCACATTTTTTTTACGAGTTTCCCTTTTTTTATTTTAAATTTATAGATCTGAAATGGTTTCTTTTTTTATGTCCAGGAAATATTTGGAAATATACAGAAAAGAGAGTGGATTTAAAGTCTTGTGGGCTTTATAATTTCTTTTTTGGTTTGTGGGTATTTAGAATTTCCATTTTGGCTAATGAAAATTTTAATTCTTTCCATTTTTGTTGAACCGAAAGATGGCATTTAAAAGTCTACATAGTTAGTTTAGTTTTTGTTTTTTTTTTTCCTTCTGCTGTTTCTTCTCTCTCTCTCTAGCTTGAAAAGATGCGAGAGCTTAAGGCAAGGAGAAGGAAATAGGAGGGTAGGTGAAACGAGAGAGGAGAGACACTATTTTAGAATTCTTACTCACCATGTCCGCATTAGATGGAGACATGGAATAGTTAGATCATCATGTAAGTGCTACAATAAAAAATATTGACTTGTCACGTGAACGTGAATTTGACTTGCTACATCAACAATTAATAGTTAAACTAATAATTTTAAAAATATTAATCTACTCGCAAATTGTTTTTTTTTTTTTTAAACAAAGTGACATTATTTGGACTCTTTCATTAGTTAATGATAGAACAATTAAGAATTTACTCAATGATAAACTTAATTCTAACTAAAATAATCCAATAATTATTAGAAAAAATTTAATATAATTGCAAATATATATAATCAGACCCTGATACATAAAAAAATGAAGAATGTCACTACCTCTTTTGTTCTAACCAACCACCTCCTTGTCCATCACCAAAAGCTACTCATTTTCAATTCATCCAAGAGGTGCTGCTGCTGCTTCTTTGCCCTCCACGGGGAAATCCAAAAAACAAAAGCTGCTTTTAATTGAATTTTCTACAAATTTTGGGCATGTCTGTCGACAAAAAATGAATTTTTGGGGGTTCCGATTCAACCACGCAGGGCCACTCCAGTTGGCGGCTTCGCCGGCGATTCGGCTCCTGAACCATCCTTCCTTCTGGGGTTATTTTATTTTTATTTTTATTTTTTTTTTGTCTTATCTTTCCAATTTAAAATCTCCCAAAACCCAACAAATCCGGCTTTTCAAAAATAAATCCAACTGGCGCCATAATGGCGCCGATGTCGAGGGTCGATGCAAAATGTTGCATGGTAATCTTACCTGTACTTGTCTGATTGTTGGAGTATTGTTTTTCTGCCCTTTTCTCCCCCACACCAGACATCTACTCTTTAGGTACCTTTTTCTAGCGCCATTTTCCTTTCTTGTTCCGAAATGAGATCGATGGGAATTGGATTTTAACTTCCTCCAGTTAGTTTAGTAGGAGATTACCAAAATGCATAAAAATTTTTGCTAAATAAATGCCCTAGTCGTTATGCTTTCAAAATTAAAGGTGATCCGAAAAACTTAACTCATTTTACTTAAAATCCGATTAATTTTTACTCATATTGACTGAAAAAAAAAGAGAGAGGATTTAAAATTTGAATAATTGAAATCTAATTAACTAGAAACTCAGATAATTTAAATTTAAAATTCTAAAAATTTGAAACTTAATAAATTTGAAATTGAATGTACATGAATTTCAATGTAATTAAAACTTAATATGTCTACAATGGGATGCATACGAAATTACAGAAACCTAAAACTTGAATAATTTGAGACCCGAAGCATTGAACTAATTGGCATATCGGCTATTCTTCTTAGCTAACTAAGGTAAGGATCGGGTCCTTATGTGAAGAATTGTAGATAATACAATGCATAAAGCTGACATACAATAAAAGTCTTTATAATACATAATAAATAACAACAAATGGCAATAGTAATCATAGTGATTGAGGGTCCTAGAATTTTGGTGTCTTGTGACCTTTATTAAACAAAACCATAAATTTGTAAAATAAATACGTAAAACTTTCACTTAATTACTGCAACTTATTCAAATAATGTGCTTTCATAAGATACACTGCATGGTGGAAACTTGCAACAAAAATTTGCTGGAAGCCTATATGCCAGTTTTTTGGAAGCCCATATTCAACCCAGTTGGAGTTACGAAAACCCTAGTAGCGTCGAATGAAAACTTGGCCTCTAGTAACGTCGAATGAGTTGGGTCAGGAAGCTCCACGTTGAGTCATTTTAAATTAAGCGTGGATCTTGTACTCAAGATCCGATTATCTTCTGCTTAATATGCTTGGAGGAAAACATCAGTGATGCTGTCTTGCTGAACCTTTCTCTCAAGTTCTTTCCAGTAAACCTGGTTGTAATAAAGTAGGGCAGTACAGTTTGAAATGAAAAATGCTTCCATTTTAAAACTAGGTTGTCCTGGATTCAGCATGAATCACAATCTCTCTAAGCCTTCGAGTGCCTATAAATCTGATTTCACCTATGTTGCTCCGTCGGAACCTTCCCGTTTTCCTGTCTGCAAGAAGGTCAAACCGCATCATGGGTACGAAGACAGGATCTGTATGCTTATGTATTTACTGTAATTAGCAGGATCTTCAGCTCACCAGCATTTCATGGTCCCCCATAATTTCTTCTATCAATTCCTGCAGTGTTTTATGAGCACTGTTGGGAACAAGGGCTGCAAAAACAGCTGGTTCTAGTCCTATATACAAGCCCAAAGAATACCGATCTAAGTAGCTCATAATAAGAAGTATCGATGATAGTCATCACAAGCAAACCATTATCCTTTTCAAGCAAAATTTGTCATTGGAAGGCTACTGCCATGACCCTCCTTTGACCATTAACCCTCTACTCCCGTCTACTTAGATCAATTAATTGGTAAAAGGTGTCATAATACCGAAGGTCTGAAACCTTCAAGCCACATCTGATTTTAGTTCGGAAGTCAAATGGCTGTCAAATTGATAACTGCGTCAGAAAAGGTAATTGTTCAATACCAGCTTCTGGAAAAGCATCAATGAACATCATCGTCTCCTCTCCACTTAGGCCAGATAAGAAGCAAATCCGAGGCAGTGATTTTGCAATCTGCAAGACAGAATATAACAAGCTCAGACATATTTCAAATTCCTATCAGTCTTCCCCTCCAGCTGGTGAAAGATTGTACATGTTCCATGCGCATAAAATGCAAATATAAGAAGAATTTGAATAAAAAGCAAACATGAAAGAAAATGAAAAAAGGTGATTGCTGTCAAGATGTTTAGTCTTAACCTCTACTGCTTCCAAATTTGGTTGACTCGTATGGATCGCTTCCCAAAGTGGACGAAGAATCATTGCTTCAGTACATAAAATAACCTACAAATGAACAGCAAAGACAAACTAAAGTAAATGACACAACTAAATCAAAATCTCCATTTGTAATATGTCAATTGTAATTCATCTACACTGGTATTCCTAAGATGATGGCCATTACTATAATGATGCTAATAATCCTCTCATTGGAATATAATGGTACAGAAAAAATGAACAAGTTAACTTGTTATAGAGTTCCACCTGCCCAATCCCAAAAAATCCTTAAGACATTTTCATTTCTCTCTTGCGGCTTGAAGTGTATGGTTAAATAAAAAGATTGTGGCACCAAGTCCATTACACAGAGCTCTTAAAACAGATAAATCTCCACAACAATGTCTATGCATAAGGCTTGTGCAATTCAATTACTTCTGTTTCTTACTGATGGTTACATCCACAAACTCACCTCTTAGGCTAAACATAAAGCACAACCACTTGAGATCCCTTCTCTAGAAAAATTCTACTAGCTTCTCTGCTTGTAGATTACCAACCAAATGCCACAGGAGTTGTTTCAATTTGTTATTTGTTTTCTTTTACTTATTTGTTTTAGTTGAAAATCAAGTGATTAGTATCTGATTATTTTAATAAATATATTATTAGAATTAAATAGAGTTTTATTTTAATAAGGATTGAGATTTATTCTCATCAAAATTTTGTATAAATAAAAATTCAGGTTGCTGGATTTGAAAGATTTGCTATTTTATCAAAATATCAATGTTTGTTGACAATTGTGATTTTCTCAAAATCCTGACCCCAATTCTCTTGTTCCAACTTTAATTTTCTACCTAAGTTCAACTCTTATTTCAGTTTCTTTACACAAAAATGGTTATAAATTCTTTCTATATCACTATTCAATCTGTAAACAGAATATCAACATCCTATGAGAAAATATGTGTAGCAAACATATCTCCTGCTATATTTTTGTAAATCAAACATCGTTGAAGGAATAGTGAGATGTACAATATCACCTGTAAAAATTCGCCCTCTAGATGTTTCAAGAGCTGCTGAATCTGTTTCGAGAAATTTATAGTTGCAGGTAGCATTAGAACCAAGTCTCATGAAGTTATAAGTCCAAAAATTCCAGTAGAATACGATGTTGATATGAAGGCACATCTCAATGATAGCAACCAATAAGAATTTCTCCTTGAAGATATCACAGGCATATTACAAATAATTACAAAAACTATATAATTTCCAACCAAGAATCCCTGTTTGAAGATTTAAAATACTACAGGATTATCTTATGAGAATGAGGGACAGATGCCTTTGCGATTCCCATACATGTAACTTAGTGGTTTTAATGCAGAAAAACCCTCATCCACTGATGTCCCACTCTCCACCCTAACAGAGAAGAGAGAAAGGCAAAGGACTCATAGAATATCAAACAGGAGCCCTTATCCTTGAAAAAAGAGTGCACGTTATACCTCATTGTTCCTCAAGTTAGACAGATTACTATGCTATTACGAAGCGTGTAACTATTCAACACTTGAATCAAATTTGAAGTAGAAAAAATTCATGAATAAGAGAATGAGTATTGCCTTTGCCACCTCTGCCACTTCAAAGCCCAACAACAGCAGAGCCTGCTGAGGAGAAAATGCATCAATGGATTGGTCTATGCATTAACAGATTACCGACTGGTAAGGCAGAAGAGGTTGTTTAGGCATAGAAGAAAGAAGGTGAACTGAAATTCAACTCTGCAAGCTCCAATCTTGATCAATTAAGGAAATTTTCCGCAAATCGAAATTCCAAAATCTTTTGATGAGAATATAAACTGACATGAAATGCAATAGGTAACTTGGAAATGAACTAACCAGAACTTACAGGAGGACCATAGACGGGGTCATCAGAATTTAAAGGCACAAACTTTGATTCCTCTTCAATTAACCCACTAGGATTTCCTGCAGGATGCACGCATGAAAAGCCAAAAAAAAAAAAACAAAAAAGAAAAATCACTTTCCAAGAAAATATACACCAATTATCATCCCTGGACCAGGCTTTAAACTTTAACGCAGTGAAGATAAGCAACGTTTTGTTGCATTTCTCAGCCCGGCGTCCAAACCCCGACCAGGTTAACAGAAACCCACAATTCACATATTCATTTTAGAATGGAATGAGCACTCAAAAAAGTAAAATGGGAAAGTAGTAAAGAGGGGTATACTTTCGTCGCTGGAAGCTCTTGTTAGCGGCAATGGCGACGGACGCCTAAGCTTCACGCGACGAGTAATACTTCTTCCAGTTCCAGTTGATAAAGAAGAAGAATAGGAAGAGGAAACTATGGACGACGGTGAAGCTGAAGGAACAGGGTTTGATGAAAATGGAGGAAGAAAGCAGAAGAATGCATCATGCGTGGTGTTTAAACAACGATTAATCTCGAAAGCCATCAGAAAACATTGCCAGACAACTCCAACCTTTTTATCCTTTGGGCCTATCTGCTCTACTTATCACCAACTCATTCGTTACCTGTTACTGTCAGTGTCGGTAGGATAAGGCAATCCACGGTTCTTTTTTTCTTTTTCTTTTTCTTTTTTTTTTTTCTGGCACGTGATGACAGATATCTTTTCAAATTAAAATTGCCCAACAAGAACCTAAAAAGTGATAATGAAGTCATGTTTGCTTAGAAAAAAAAAAAAAAAAAGAGGTAGTGAAATCTTTGTTATAATTTTTTTGATGATTGCAAAGATTAATTTACCGAGTTGAGACTCCCAGAATCTAAATCTAGTGAAAAGTTTTAATTTTTAAGCATATCAAAGAGTTTGAATCACATATTTTCCCATTTATTTTGGGCGGCCTAAGTCTTTGTACATTTCTCTTAAATTTTTTTTTACAATAATAACTAGAAATACAGGGGAGAGTAATTGACTTTTTTTTTTCTCAATATTTATTAAGAATTGCTGAAGTATTAATATAAATAAATAATTTATTTATTATTTTATTATTATATATACCTATACCAAGTTGAGAAATAACACTATAACACTTTACCCGTAGGTCTTAAAATTTTTGTAGGAATGGGAAAGAAAATATCATGCATTTATACCAAATCAATAAATTCTTTTTTTTTATTTTTTATTTGGGAAAATCAATGAATAATCTAATTGTTTAACATTAATTTAAAACAATTATAGATGTTATTTTTATTAAGTTGGCAAAATTTTTCAATTTAACAAGACTTTTTTTTAAAGTACTTTATTTTGATTATTTGATAATACTCAAGTATAATTCGAATCTACTTGAATTCAATCAAGTTAGTTTGACATTATCACTCCTAAATTCTATCCTCAAAATATGCTTACATAAAATTCCCTAACTTTTGAACATAAGAGATACTTGAAAACTTTCAATTGCACGTGAATCCTTCTTTCTCGTATCGATTAACTAGAACTATGTTGGCTTATAACACTAATCCTGAAATCATCAATTCAAATTGACCATTTTGCAAGAGCATATTGTCATAGAGTTAGACCTTAATCATGTTAACTCACGCAACACTTAGTCAATTTTACGAGTAAAGATGAATTAAGTAAACTTTAGAGAGTTTGAAAGAATGAACTTAGAGCATTGAGAGGTAAGTAAGATAGTTGAAAGTGTTAGAGAAGTAGAGAGTATAAGAGAACTTTGCAAGTGAGAACTTTATTAAGCAAGCAAACATTTTTACAAACATGTGAGTAAACGTCTTAGTAAATGTGTTGTACAAATAAGAGAAGTGACCTATTTATACTTACTCCACCTTCTTAATGTGTAGTTACAATTGAATGTCCAGAATATTTACAAAGAATCTTCTAAATATACAATTATGATGGTCTCTTCAAGAAGTCCCAAGATGAATGTCTTAATGACTTTTGCTGGAAGTCTCTAGATATAGGCACTTTCATATGCTTTTAGGACCTTCCTTGCCTTATATTGAGTAACAAAAGGACTAGGCAATGTTGCCAACCCGTAGAGGTTCAATTTGGCCTAACTTTGCCTTTAAAGATGTTAGATAGGTCTGCTTAAGTAACATTTTTATGACACTTTCCCCCACTTAATCTTGCAATGTCCTTATTACATTTTCTACCTTATATTGTTGAATGTGATCAGCAAACTACCTAAACTAATTCTCTCATTCTCAACTAACCTCATGATTTGGCAAATCCTTCCATTTCACTAAGTACTCAGTATAGTTATGAACTCTCCTCTTTTAGATCACTTTATCGGTAAAGATGTGCTCCATCTCCTTGTCAAATTTGGTGACCATAGCAATCGATGCACATATAAACTTGCTTCAACTTGGATCCTTATCGTCTTCATGAAAAGGTTTTAGAAGACTTATATGGAAGATGTTATGGATCTTGAGTTTTAGTGGGACTTGGACTTGATAAACGGCCTTTTCCACACATTTGACAGTAGGAAATGACCCTTTATATATTTTTACCAAGCCCTTGTGGACTTTGAGTAAGGACTTAAATTGGTTAAGTAGTAGCTTTACCATTACCTTGTCTCCCTTTGTGTACTCCTTTAGGCGTTGCTTGGTGTTAGCCCATCCTTTCATCTACCTAGTTGTTTTATCAAGATAAACCCTTGTTATGTCGGCCTTTGCATGTCATTCCCTTACAAACTTGTAGGCAAAAAGGTTATTCCTCGTATAAGAAGAGGCAATAGCACTTGGAGTTAGGGGTTATTATCCTATAACAATCTTAAAAGGGCTATTATTTATTGGCAATAGCACTTGGAGTTAGGGGTTATTGTCCTCTGACAATCTTAAAAGGGCTTTTGTTTATTGTCTTACTTCATTAAAGTTTGTATGAGAATTAGGCAAAGTTAAGTAACTTCGCCCAATCTCACTAGTGAGCACTAACATAGTGCCTTAGATATTGTTCTAGCAAGACATTAACTCATTCAATTTATCCATCACTTTGAGGATGAAAGTTTATGAAGAAGTTTATATTGGTCTCCAGTAACTTAAATAGTTCACGCCAAACCTTCCTTATAAAGTGGAGGTCTTTATCGCTAATTATACTTTTAAATATACCCTACAACTTTACCATACTCTTAAAGAAGAGGTAAGCAGTTTCATTCACCTTGCAATTAATAGGGGTTAAAATAAAGGTATTATACTTGCTAAATCGATCGATAACTACCATGATACTTCCAAATCCATCAGACTTAGGTATAGCCACAATGAAGTCCATTGAGACACTTTCTCATGGTTTCTCGATAATGGGTAATGGCTCAAGTAAACCAATTTAGTATTATTGTTATACTTTGTCTTATTAGCAAACTAGGTAAATTCACACATAGACCTTGACATCAGTACGCATTTGTGACCAAAAGTAATGTTGTTGGATAAAAGTAAAAGTTCGTGTCATACCTAGGTGACTAATCCATAGGAAATCATGGCATTCATTAGGGATTTCCTTCTTCAAGTTTCCCCATTTAGTCATGAAGACCTAATTGCCAATAGTCTTTAAGATTCCATTGTCCAATCAGAATCAACGAGTCTTCCTTTCACTAGCCAACTTTAGCAAATTCTTAGCTAGATTGTCTTAAGTTGTGCCTTTCTTGATTTGCTTAGGCAATGGGGTGCCTATCTTACATTAAGACTCTCCTAATGGTGAAGTTAGATGCATCCATATGGACTTCGAAAGGCTTTACGTAGTCTGGCAACACCATAACGGGTTCTTTGAAGATTATTTGTATTAGCTCTCAAAGGAACCTTGGCATTCTCTTGACCAATGCCATGTATTGCTCTTTTAAAGTAGGTTGGTTAAAGGTGCCAATATGGTAAAGTACCCCTTAATAATAGTTGACTAGCCCCAAGAAGGATCACAGTTATAGAACCTTGGTTAGAGGCTCTCATGCTTAGATAGCTCATAACCTTTACTAGATCCATCATGAGCCTACTGTCCGTGATCTTATGACCAAAGAAGTCTACATCTTGCTTAGTGAATAAGCATTTCTCCTTCTTGATGTATAACTTATTTTCACGAAGAATTTAGAAGAATTTCTTGAGGTGCTTTATATGCTCCTTAAGAGTGTTGTTGTATACCATTATGTCATCCAAATAAACTACCATAAATTTATCATGGAAAGGATGAAGCATCTTATTTATGAGTAAGAACTTGAATGCTCTATAACACATCACGCAGGTCGTCTTTAGTTCATCACCTTGGGTAATACGGACTTAATAGCATTGCAATCACAAATTTAGTTTGGTGAAATACCTCGCCTTCCCCAATTAGTTGAAAAGATTAGCTATCAAAGGTATTGGATACTTATTCTTAATAGTGACCTTATTCAAGGCTCGGTAATTAATGCACATTTGTAGCAATTTGTCTTTCTTCTTTAAGAAAAGGACTTAGTCACCAAAAAGGGCTTTTGACAATCATATAAAGCTCAAGTTGATCAAGTCTTGAAGCTACTTTCTTAGTTCAATGAGCTTCGAAGGTGTCATAGAATAAGGGACCATGGTAGGAGGTTTGATACTGAGTTCCAGCTCAAAGTGATGATCCATATCTCGCCTAGATGGAAGTTGCTTTGGTAGTTCGGAAGACATCATATCCTTGAACTCAACAATAATAGCTTGGATGGTCTATAGCAATGTAAGAGTAAGTGTTGCTACATCCTTCTTATTGCTCAGTTCCCTTTTAGTGGCAACATAGTTTTGACCCGACTTGAAATCTCATTTGAATTGTAAGGTAGAAATGATCGATGATTTCAACTTCTCCATGCTCTTTAAAGGAATCATTCAGATTTTGTAAGCATTAAGGATCACAAGGGAACTTGAAGTAAGAACGAGAAAAGTTAAAGTTTTGCAAAAGAATGCAAGATCTAGCATTACTTTAAAATTGTCCATAAAGATAATAGTGAAGCCTAACTTACTAATCCAATTGCCAATTTGGACAACTACTTCTTACGTTGTACCTTGGACAAGTTTTGCCTCTGAATTAATAGCCTTAATAGTGCCACTTCCCTTTGTAAGTTTAAGGCCTAGGTGCTTGGCTTCTTATATATCAATGAAATTATGCATTGCTCCCATGTCTAGCATCACACAAGCGGCTTTGCCCTCAATGGCGACATTAGTGTACAATAATCTCTTCTCCTTGGGTATTGATGGAGAGAAAAGTTTGGAGAGAATACCCAATTGTTGGATAGATTCCATGTCAACTTGGGGATTTTCCTTGAGCTTTTTCCTGTTGAGTTTAACCACCATGACTTTCATTGCCTTTTGGTTATGGTAGTCCCTTACCCGATATCGTCCATCATAGATGAAATAAGGTTTTAGGGGATTACCTCTATTACGTTTACTTAACGAACTTTTACCATACTTGGGATTGCCATTTAAGGATTTTTGGTGTCCACCCTCTTTATAGCTAGTATCATGTTTCTTCTGTCCGTTCTTCTTTCCTCCACTCTTGTCAAAGTTAGGCATTTTGCTTTTAGAATAATTGGAGTAATTGATAAGGGTCTCAATAACAACAATAACAACATCCAAAGTTTGCATATCACACCTAACTCCAATCTCGCCCAATCCTTCAAGCTATTTTTGAAGTGGAAAAGAAATCCTTTGTCAGATAAATCGATTTCAAGTATAAGGGTAGTGAATTCCTTGATATAGTCACAAATACTACTTGTTTGTCTTAGGTGACGTAACTTTCCCCTAACTTCACTATTTGTATTGTGGGACATAAAGTGTTTGAGTAATTTATCTTTGAATTACTCTCAAGTGTTGATGACACACAAGTCTTTCTCCCTCTTAGAATGCTTTTGCTTCCACCATAGTTGGGTAACATCCTTAAGAATATCAAGGTGTTACCTACCCTAACAAGGTCGCGATAACTCCAATGACCTCAAAGTATTGTTTGAGACCAAAGAGGAAATTCTCCATAGTAGTGGCATTGTGGGTGTCACTATATATGGTAAACTTATAAACCTTCAAGTCATGTATAGTAGTAGTGCTAGTAATGGTAGCTATATTAGCTAAAAGCGAAGTGCTTCAATGAAGCAACACCATCTTCTTATATAGGTCATGAATCTCTCTTTCAATAAACATATGTAGGTTGAATAGCCCTTGGTTAAGGGAGTGTAGTTCTCCTTAAAAAAGTGGCCAAACTCTTTGATCATACATTTGACAACCCTTGTGATTTCAACATTCTCATGGATCAAGTTATCAACTTGATCACTAAGTTTGCCCACTACATAAGTCAAATTAGTGACACTTTTTTCCAAGTCAGCAACAGAGACTTCATAAATTCTCTTGTTGGGGCCTTGGATTTACCATGCCTAGATGGAATACGTTACTTCTCTCACCTATAAACTTATTGCTCTTACATCCCTTGCCATGCTCGTAGCTTCACCAACAACCGGGTCATACATAGGATTGAATCATTGCTCTAATACCACCTGTCACAAAATTAGACCTCAGTCGTGCTAACTTAAATGACACTTAGTTAATCTTATGAGTAAAGATGAACTAAATAAGTCTTAGAGGGTTTGAGAGAATGAACTTAGAGTGATGAGAGGCCAATAAGAGAGTTGGAAGTGT
This sequence comes from Bruguiera hainesii, assembly GCA_023213295.1. Taxonomy (NCBI): domain Eukaryota; kingdom Viridiplantae; phylum Streptophyta; class Magnoliopsida; order Malpighiales; family Rhizophoraceae; genus Bruguiera; species Bruguiera hainesii. Next base: position 7,362,527 of record JAHOYR010000002.1, on the reverse strand, counting down.
TAGAGAAGTAGAGAGTATAAGAGACCTTTGTAAGTGAGAGTTTTATTGAGTAAGTAAACATTTTTACAAACGTGTGAGCAAATGTCTTGACACATGTGCTATACAAATGAGAGGAATGACCTATTTATACTTGTTCCACCTCCTCAATGTGTGGCTGCAATTAAATGTCTAGAATATTCACAAAGAATCTTCTAGATAGGCAATTATGACAATCCTTTCAAGAAGTTTCTAAATGAGTGTCTTAGTAGCCTTTACTAGAAGTCTTTGGACATAAGCACTTCTATATGCTTATAGGACCTTCCTTGCCTTATCTTGGGTAGCAAAGGGACTGGACAAAACTATTAGCCTATGGAGGTTTAATCTAACCTGATTTTGCCTTTAAAGATGTTGGATAAGTCTGGTTAAGTAGCATCCTTGTGACAAAATGCTCCTATTCTAAAGGAAAATGCAAGACAACTTTGCTTTAATCTCATAACTTATATTAAGGTAAAAAACATATTGTAAAATGATCTTTTTGTCGTCTATGTTGGGTATTGCTATTATAGAAAACATGAGTGTTTTAAAGTTTGTATCAAATTATAATGAATTCTTGTATCATTATGAAGGTATGAATAATGGCACTAGAATTAAACCACTAAGTATTATGAGAAATTTTAAATAAATTTGATTCAAAACATATTAAGGTATTTAATTTATCTTTTTTTTTAATCAAACTTTACGCTTTGAGTAATCTTTTAATAATGTCTAATGTTTTTCACATAAATGAAGGTTATCTCCCTTTTTGTTTTAGCATAAGAAACATAAATAGGCTCATTCCTTTCTTAATTGATTGATTTTCACTTTCTTTCCTATCCTAACTTTCTTGTCTATAAAATTAATGAAATGACTCATTTAATGTTTTTTTTATCTCATTTTCTCTTAAACTGACATACTAGCAAATTTATTAACATTTTACTTTTCCATTATCATCTTACAATGAATATGAAAATGGCTTATACTCAAGAGGTAGTGAGTTCAAAATCAATTATAGTAAGAAAGATTTGTTTACCTTTAATCTTAAAGTTTTAAATTTTGCCCCAAAATAGACATCTTAGTAATATACTCTTATATAGTTCATGGCCTAATAAACTTCATGTTAGCAAAATCTATCATACAAATATCAATAAGTAACTTGTTGCTAAAACAAAACTATTCGTCAACAAATTGCAAATATATATATTTTTTGACACTCTATGAAATAATTTTCTTATTATTATTGATAATAATCACTTTCAAAAACATAAATTCAATCTATTATTTCATTTCCAAACTTACTAATGTAATTTCTCTTACTCACTACTTTAATCTACAATAATAACAGTGTTACTCATTAATAGTATAAGTCGACATTTGTAACACCTAAGTAAACATTAACTTATTCATGTCATTTTGAAAAGTTTAATCTTTGAACAAAATAACAATTGAAACATCTAAATGAATTATAACAACTATATAACCATAAATGCTTATAATTAATCATAAGTCAAATAAAATAATCAAAGTATTTTGTAACTCTCATTTAGGAAATCTTACAATATACTATCATAAATAATATTATTAACTTTAAAAAGTAATTAAATATTTTCAACTAAAAATATTTGATATTTTTGAATAAATAAATATATTTAACCAAAAATATTAATATACCTTAATTATATTATTAATAATAAAATAATAATTTACCTTTGGATAAATCTTGAAGTTCCACTAATTAATAATATCAATTTATCTAATCATTTTTCATTCATAATGTTTCTTTAAAACCATAGATAAATGACTTATTTTTGTATATTTTTAAACATATTAGTTTAGTTACTTTGTTAATTAATAAATTATAATAATAATGTACACAATTTGTTTTAAACATTCTAATTTGGTTACTTTAGTGACAATCAAATTATAATTGTAACATATGTATGACATTAAATTTACTAATTGGATCACTTTAGTGACTAACAAACTATAATCTTAATGCACGTATATGAAATTATAGCTTAATATTTATTAACAACTAATATTACAACATTCAAGTCTATATATCTATCAAGTACATGCTTTTGAATTAAAAAAAAACACACAAACTGTACTTGTTTGGACAAGACATACAATTATGTAGTACAACCCATAAATTACTGCAAGTTTTTTCAATATTTATGACTACCTTTAACCTACAAAATATGAAATTGATAATTCCTTAGACTGACTACTCTCATTCTTACCTTACGTACCAAAAATTAGAATTCCTTCAACCTTAATCTTCTTCAATATTAAGAAAAAAATTTTTATTCATGTGTCAAATAGGAGCCTTATAAGACTTCTTTTTTTTTTTGAATTTCCATATAAAAGCCCAATAATCAATCATATTAAGCAATCATTAATTAGATATATATACATTCTTTATCATATATAAAAAATATTTAATTTCCAAACACATATTTTGATATCATTTGTTAGATTTTTTTAATAAGAATATCATTATTAAATGTTAATTTTTTAGATTTTGAAATTGAATATATTTATATAAATAATATTATAAATAATATACATGACTCTATGAAAGTTAAAACTGTTAATACGTATGAAGAGTTTGTCTTACTTTAATAACTAGTTTCTCTCTCCTAACTTTTATTGTAATCACATACTTTTAAATGGAGTTTTCATGTATATTAGGAAGAGAGAGAACTAACTACGTATATATATATATACACACACATAATTATAAAGTTTAAATTAGACATATCCATCAATATTTAAATCATGTTCAAGATTATAATCCTTAATAATATAATAATATACAAAATTATTTAATACTAATTGGGTCATACTACAAATGAACCCTTAATAAGAATATTATTTAAGAATATTCTAATATGACTAAATAAGACATTCTAACACATCATTTAGGGATTCCAATTGGTTACTAAATCTTAACTATTTCATATTCTGAAGATTTTTAGTTACTCTTGAATGTAGTTTCACAATCAAGTCTTTTTCTTTATTTACTATTTTTCTATTTAAGTTTTTAGAATGTGCTCTATTCATTTTAATTCAAGATCTCATTAAACTCTTTCTTTGTAATAGATGAACATGTGATGTTGGTGAGGAAAGGTGCATATAAATCCTTTATTTTTTTTGCATGCATTTGATGCTTTGACCAATAAACCATGCAAATCTATTATTAAATTCTAACAAGGTTAAGTCATTAAAAGTGAAGCTCGGAGCACAACATCATCTTTGCAATAAATGAAACATGGAATTGAATCTCCTTTTTTGTTGTTGAAAGAAAGAATTATGATTACTTGATCAATTAAAGGCATTATGACAGTATTTCATACAATCTGATGTAGTTGTCGAGGTAGATATAAAGATTGTTAAGATGAAAGAAAAGATTGTTGGAAAAATAATGAAATATATAAAATATGGATGTAAATGAAATTAAATTAAATAGAAAGAATATAATATTTAAGGCATACTTAGCACTTTTCTTGAGAATAGTTTTTGCTTTAATAAAAAATCATTGTCCAACAAATTACAATGGTTATTCTCCCAAGATATAACAAATATTCCTACCAATGTGCACTTAAAATAATGAGACAATAGAAACAATATTGATCCAGTTAACTTAAGAATTTTTAGTACAATTTTTAGTAAGAAAGGGAGAGAGTAAGAAAGAAATATTTTTTTTTTCAAGTGTATCTAGATAAAGAAGAAAAAGTTCATTTTATATTGTTTTTGATTTAATTTCCCATAAATATAAATATTAAGGATAATGACTAGTGGTTTTATTGGTTTAACAACTAACTTTCCAACAATTAAAAATGATTAATTTAACTAATACAATTTGATAAGGTCAAAAAAAAAATTTGGGTTAAAGTGGACCAACCAAGATTAGTCCATTGCATGAGGTTTATTGAGCCTCTTATATTAGGCCTAGGTTTTGGGCCATAATGTTATGCACAAGGTCTTTCTTGGGTCCTTTTTATTTTGTAAAGTATAAAACAAATATTGTCTTATAAACAAGTATGACAAAGTCTTTCATTTTCAATGTGAGATACAAGTTTTTTAAAATATACTTATTTTCTAACATTCTCTCATATATTTTAAAAGGTTAAATCTTGTTAACACCAATGAATATATAACATATCATCTTTAGTGTCTTTTAAACTATAAACCAAAAACTAAGATGTATAAGCTTTGATATTTCAAACCTCATACTTAATGAATTTTAAATTTTTTGAGATCATACTATATTTGTTGCGGTTTAGTGTTATTAGGTCTTATGTTTGTCTGATTTATTTTCATGAGAGTTTTAAAGATCCTACCTAAGATCTTATAAGAGTGACCTTTCTTCATTCTTATATAGTTAAATCCATCAAGTATCCATTCTAGTAACACACCACCCAAAAGGGCTAAAAAATTCATTAAAAGTATAATTCAACCTCAAACATTGGAATCATTACACTACCTACACCATAGGAATGAACTTTACAATTTTGATAATGCATAAAGGTCAATCATTGACTTGTTATTACACATATGAATTTACTTATCACATATATTAGGTTTCATCACTCTTGACTATGTTCTATAGGCATTAGTCTCATTCCCCTCAATATATTTTCCATTACCTTTTTACTTAGTAGCTTAGTTAGAGGATTAGCTAGATTTATTTATGACCTTACAAAATCAAATGATATTACTCAATTATTTAGCAGTTATTTTACTAATTCATGTCTTAAATGAATATATTTGTTATTCGTATTATATGACTTGCTCTTTTCTCAAGCAATAATAGCTTGATTATCATAATACATTGTTACTAACAATGTTAGCTTGGTCAACAATGGAATATCCATCAAAAAGTTTCTTAGCCAATCTGCCTTTATAGTAGGCTATAAAGTCAGAGTTTATGGTAGATTGAACAATAATTGTTTGCTTGATATACTTTCAAGCTATTGCTCCACTTATAAGGGTAAATATATAACCATTTGTGGATTTTGTTTTATTTGAATCAGAGTCTAATTAGCATCGCTATACCTTTTAGTATAATGAGAAATCTACTATTGAATATATCATAGTTCATAGTATCTCTTAAATATCTCAAGATTCTTGTTACAGAATTCCAATGATCATGGTTAAAATTATGTGTATATGTACTTAGTCTACACACAACATATGTAACATCAAGACTTTTAAAATTCGTTAAATGCATCAAACTACTAATATTTAAGCATACATAGACTGAAATATACAATCACCATTGTATTTTAATAAATGTACATTAGCACCAAAAGGAGTGAAAATTGATTTCACATTAAAATGTTCATATATCCTAAAATTTTCTCTACTTAATGTCTTATGATAAAAATATACCATTTGGAGTTTTAGAAATCTTCACTCTTAGAGTGATATTTGCTTCTCCTAAATGCTTTATGTCAAAATGTGATGTAAGTAGTGATTAGTAAACTAAATTACTTATCATTAACATGATATTAAAACTGTTAGAAATTAAAACTATATCAAACTTTTCATGTCATTATTTAGATGCCTATTTCAATCCATATAAAGATTTAATAAGCTTACTAACCTTCTTCTTTTAACTAGGAACTTCATAGTCTTTAGGTTATGACATGTAAATTTCTTTGTCAAGATCACTATATAAGAAAGCAATTTTTACATCCATTTGGTGAACAATAAGCTTGTAAATAGATGCTAATGCAAACAACACTCTAGTAGATGCAATTCTTGCAACAAGAGTAAATGTATCAAAATAATCAATATCTTTCTTTTATGTATACCCTTTTACTAGAAGTTTAACCTTGTACTTGTTAATGGATCCATCTTATTTATATCTTTTTTTGAAGATCCACTTACAACCTATAGGTTTAGATCCTATAGGCAAATCTACTAGTTCTTATGTATCATTGTAATTCAAAGAATCAATTTCACTCTATATGGCTTTTACCCATATACTAGAATCATTGAAGGATACTGCTTCAAAATAGGTCAAAGGATCATTGTTTACTACAAGAGTATAAAAGTCATCATCAAATATCTTTTCTACTTGTTATCTCTTACTCCTTAATTTTAGTTCGAAATGTGTACTAGAGGACACTCTCTATAACTCAACTATAGGGGTAAGCAACTATGTTATTTCCTTTTTCATAGGAAATATATACTTAAAAAACTTTGCATTCTTTGTCTCAATGATAATGTTAGCATTAACATCATCACTCATATGATGATTTCATCTCTATAAACTCTCTTAACATTAAAGGTAATTGTTCATATGAGTAGACAAATCTAAATTTATTATACATACTTTCACTTTTCTCACGAATACATATGTTGGAATTAATCTTATAACAATTTTATTATATTACTATCAACACTTGGGATGATACTATTAGCAAATACAACAAAAAATAAGTTCTTTTATTAGTTAATAGCTTACAATATATTAATTCTAAGAAATCTTACAAACTTAAAATGCAATTTAAATACATATTTTGGTCTTAGTTTAGTTAAAGGGCATATTAATATCCTATGTGTCAAAATATATTGCAAATTTACATCCATTTATGACAAAATGTCACTTATAAAGTTTTATTCGATATTAATGTGTAGTGTTGGTCCTCAATGTAACCTAAGAAGAGTGGTGAATTAAGTTTAAAAGGTGAAGGTCATACTTAACTTACACTAACCTAATTCCAAACTATCAACCAAAGTAATAAACAATAAACAAATAATAAGCTACTCTTTTATCTAGAATGATCAAATACAAGAATTTATAGAGATTCGGTTATTCTCTAAACATGTCCTTTTTTTAACGCCTTTATTTTTAGAGTTCTTAATTCATTATCACAATCTTCTTTTTTAGGTGAAGATTAAACCTCTTACAATTTTGCTTATTAATCTAGTGTCAAGCTCACCATTGTATAGATATGTAGGTTATAATAGCCATTATGATTAAAGATATCTTTCCATATAAAAATGAAATGACAATTTGGACCAAATTAGGAAAGTTTGTTTATAAAGCATTAGTTAACCACTAGAGAGCTCTAATCAACTAATGCAAACACTTTGGAACTTTTAACTTTTTGCACTTCTGCTATATTAGTCAATTGCAACAATCGGTCTAGTCAACTAACCTAAAATCTTAGCTTTCAAATTAACACTCTTTTTCATGTGTAGTTTGACCACAACAATTAGTCTGATTAATTGATCTAGACATTTTGAAGTCTTTCATCTTTTTTAGATTTTTTCTTTTGTGTTTCATTTCTTTTCTTTCTTTATATAATCTCTTTCAATCTCATTCAAAAGCATTTTTTTTTCTTTCATAATCTTTTCAAATTCTTTTTCTTTCTTTTCCATAATCTTATTTAAATTCAAACTCCATTCCTTTCTTTTCACAATCTTATTCAAATTCTTTCCCTTTTTTCAACTCCACAACTTGTACTTCCCTAAGTAAATCAATCATAAATCTCTTTAAGGAATCTTAATTTATGTCTTGTCTTTTGAATTGGAAACTAAACTCATTTATCTTTCCAATTCACTCATTTAGCTACATCTATACATGGTCTTCTGGAAGTTGACCAATGTATTTTGTCTTGATAGTTTTGCCATGCTTCACTCTTTTAGTCATTTATTTTGCCACACATCTTCAATTAATGCATAACTAGTAACATTAGAAACTAGACATGTCAAGCTTTCCAAACATGGATAACTCATTATCTAATTCATCTTAAACTGAATATAACAACTTTTAAAAATTGACTAATAGTAGGCTGACTTTTCTTCTTCTACATCTGTTGGATTCTTTGATACTTGTGTGTTTATATGATATAAACTTTATACTAATTACACTTGAACAAAACTTTACATTCATAACTTTTGGTTCTACAATGATACTTAAGATCTCTTTTATATACAAGAACTGTTTGACAATTGTAATACAATGTGACCAATTTCTATTGATCATTACACACTCTAAAATGTTTCAAAAATATCTTAAGCTAAACAACTTCTTACACTGCAACTGAATAAGTTACAAATTCTACCTTTATTATTGATAAAACAATACAAGTTTACTTCATCTGTCTCCTCTTAAATCATTATCTAAATAGCCAATTATTCTTAAACTATTTTCTTGATAACATAAGGCATACTTTGGTGCAATACAATGATACTTGGGATCTCTTTTATATGCAAGAATTGCTCAACTATTGCAATAAATGTGACCACATTTTGTTGATCACTACATGCTTTAAAATGTTTCAAAAATCTTTTGAGTTAAATAGCTTCTTACATTGTAACTAAATACATTACAAATGCTACCTTTATTATTGATAAAACAATACAAGTTTGTTTCATTTGTCTCTTCCCAAATCAATATTCGAATAGCCAACTATTCTTAAACTATTTTCTTGATAAAATAAGTAATAATCTGTAGTACCCTTGAAATATTGAAATATTATTTTCATAGCTGGCTAATATGCTTTCCCTAAATTTGATTAGTAATAACTCACTAATCACATGATATAGCAAATACCGAGGTGACTACACATAACAGCGTAGATCAAACTATCTAGTGTATTGGAATAAGGCATATTGTTCAGTACTTTATGCTCTTATCATGTTTTAGGAAACATTTTAAGACTAAGATTATTGCCTTTAACAACTGGAGTGTTAATAAGTTTATAACTTTTCATTCTGAATCACTTAAGAATTTATGGATATTATAAAAAAGCTAGGATGATCTTTTTAAATCTTTACTCCAAATATGTAAGTTGCTTCTCCCATATCCTTCATTTCAAAACTAAAGGATATGTTTATCATTTCTAACTAGTAGAATGTCATTTACATGTAAAGATAAAATAACAAATTTATTTTGAAGTCTTTTAACATAGACTTAATGATCCTTATTAATCATTACAAAGGTATATGAGATTATTGTATAATGGAATCTAAAAGTCCATTTCCTAAATGATTGTTTGAGTTAGAGTTTATGAGTTTTATTCTTTTGGCCTTAAGTAACAAAATCTACTAGTTGTTCCATGTAGATTTTTTCTTTTAACTTTATTCAGGAAAAAATAGTTTTAATATCCATCAAATGTAATTCTAAATACATAGTTGCTACTATAGTTAGAATTAGAAGAATTGAGGCAAAGCTTAATATTAATAGGAACTTTTTTTATATTTTATACCTTCATGTTAAGTACAACCTTCTGGCACTAAGTAAGACTTATACCTTTTTATGAATCTATCTACCTTATGCTTAATTTTAAGAATCCATTTGTTTCTAATAGTTTTGGCTTCTTGAGGGAGATCTACTAAGTTCCAAACAAAGTTAGATTTTATAGATTTCATCTCTTCTTTTGTCACCTTCATCCATTAATTCCTTAGTAAGGCATGAGAGAGCTTTAATCATTATTTTAGCCTCTTCTTCATCATGAGGAGCAATTATAAAAATTTCCCTTTCAATCTTAAAAGACAACATAGGGTACTTTTATGATTGTTTTTATGTAATATAGATTATTGTAGACCTTGTACAACTTATGGTATAATGCTTGTATTAGAATTGATAGTTTGAGGCATTTCCTCATCTAATCGTATTGATTGATTTAGTGCATTATAGCCATATGTGTTACTTATCTCATAAAGATGGAAATCTTTTTCAATATCACCCTTATTAAGAAATTCATTTTTTAAAAATATGATATTGTGTGATTCCAATTTTGAATTACTTCCATCAATTTGTTCACCAATAAACATATACACATTAGAGTGTTTAAGTATCTTATAATGATACATTTTTTCATTCTCTTTTAAACCCAATTTTTCATATTTATGAAATGCTCATGAAAATAAATTGTAGACCCTTAATGTCTCAAATTATTTAAGTTAGACTTTTAACCTAACCATAATTCATATGACATGGAAGTAATAGATTCAAAGGGCATATGACAAAGTACATAAGAGGTTATCAATAAAACATCACCCCAATAATATATTAAGGAATTTACTTGAGTTGTCATGCATCTAACCATCTTTATTAGGGTTCTATTTCTCCTATTTGTAACACCATTATGTTGCAAAGTCCTAAGAATAGTTAGTTGTTGAACTATATCCTTTTCATTATACAATTCTTTGAATTGTTCAAATTAATTTTCATGCCTTTAATCAATCCTTAGGATTTTAAGTATTTTATCAACTAATTTTGTACCATACTTAAATATTTATTAAAGTAATATAATACTTCATATTTATGGACGATTAAATAAATATTATCATAATGTGTATAATTATCTATGAAAACAATGAAATATGAGGCACCATGTCTCACCCTTTTACTCATTAGACTGCATATGTCAAAATGAAGTAGTTGCAATAGAAATTTGGCTTTAATAGTCTTGCCAAATGTTTTTTAGTTATTTTTCTTACTATATAATGTTAGCGTATAGACAATTCCATTTTAGTGAGTAAGCTTAAAAGATCCTTTCTAGCTAATCTATACATTCTCTTTTGCCTAATATGACTTAGTCTAAAATGTCAAATATTTGCATTTACAACACTATTATTACATGAAATTAAAAAAAAAAACTATTATAGATATTAACATAATATAATTAATATCCAATACAAACAAAATTTTTTCAGAAATGTTCACGATTAAAATAAGAAGTGATATCATTATTATTTATAACACAACCTTCAAAAATATGTTTATAACATAAATGTAGAAGAACAAAAACAAAAACAAAATTCCATCGAATTTTAAGTGTACAAAGAACATTGTGAAGTAGTAGGGTTTGACCATTTCACATTTCTAATTTGTAAATGCCAATCTTCTTAACTTCTAGACTCATGTTATTCCCAATGTATACCCATCTCAAACCAACTTTAATTTAATGAAGCTCCATATATGCTTCTCAATCTAGCTGCGTGGTATATGATTCTTAAGTTTACAATTTATAAAAGATCAACTTTAATGAAAACTATTGAGTTTGCAACATTAGCTAAACAATGAGAAGTAAGAGTAAAAGATAACTTTTTTGGCTTAATGCATTCATAAGCAAAATGACCTAGTTTGCCATAGTTATATAATGTCATCTTGGTCTTATCATTTTTCTTCCTTGCAATAATCACTTTGTTCTTTTTTTATGCTTGCTTATTCCTTTTTTTTATTTCTTATGATGCTTATAATTTTCTTTATGTTTCAAACCAAAATAGCCTTTAACTAGGTAGCCATAAAGTGTTAATTCTCTAAAATCATATAGTGTGAGATATCTTTTTAAGTCTTAATAGTCTCATTGTGCATCATAATTTTCATATGCTCTTAGTTTGGTGGAAAAGAGTGAATGACAACCTAAACATGCTAATCATCCTATTTGGGTATAATCAAATGCTTTGAGCTCCTTAATCATATTAAACATCACTTTCGAGTGTTGTCTCATGTTATGATATGACTTCTTTGTATAAATATCAAAATTGACTATAAACTTCCTTAGCTTGGTGGTTAAAGTATCCCCAAATTTGCTTTTCAAAGCCAACCACATTGTGTAGCCAGTTTTCTACTCCTCAAACTAAAAAATGAGATCATCTTCTATATTCTTAAACAAAGTAATGTAAGCCATATAGTTTTTTCTTTTTTAAGCCTTAAAGGCCTCTTTGTCTAGCCTTTGTTAGGTTAATGAACTGTCCTTAGGGTCTATAATGACATAGTTGATGGCTTTTAGTACTTCATATTCTTAAAGAATACACTGAATCTTATAATACTAGATGTTATAGATTTCGCCATTTAGCTTATCCTCCTTATTAAACTTAGTTATAGTACTCTTTATAGTCATAGTTACAACAATCTTAAGACATTTATCAATGATTAGTATTAGCACTTTAACCATTTATTTTGCACAAATATTAAGATAGATTACTAATAATCTAAAATTAGTCAAAAAATCAAAAACTCATAGTGTTCACAATCATCTTCGTTTATAATAATACTAGATTATCTTAAGTTATTTTAAATTATGCAAAGTTCAAGTTCTTAGGTGAAGATTCCATAATCTTACCAACTTAATAACTCCCCCTAAAAAATGGACTCATTAATTAAATTAATCATCTATGTAAAATAAATGTGTCAAGCATAATTTATAATAATTAAACACATAACAACACAGCAATCATTTACAATAAGGTAAATTTACATACATGAGATAAAAAATAAAAGAATATGTATAATAACATTATCTATCACAACTAATGTTTAAGCATCTTTTTACATATGATTTAAAAAAAAAGTAATAATCATTAATTAGAAAAATGCTTACTAGTGAAATTTGATCTTTCATGACTTTTCAAATAACCCTAAACCCAACTCTTAAAAGCCATGCTCCATTTTGTCAGAGCATATATGCTTTGTAGTTCGAAGATTAGAACTTATTGACAACACAACAAATCACCTTATAATATATTGAATGTGATACTTTCATACTTTCTTGAAGACATCCTAGATCATTATACTACTTAATAATTCGTTTAGTATATTCCAATTCGTATAACACTTTAGGTCTCTAATATTCTGTGAAAGACTTTGCATAATGTCAATGTTTTATTTTTTTTAAGCTAGTTACACATTTAAACTTCAACATACTTGATTAAAAATCCCATATATTTAACATGTCTTATGAAGTATTCATCATTTCTCATTTTTCATTTTTTAAAAATGTAAAAAAGGAAAAAATAATTACTAACATCATCCATATCATTTTTATAATCTATCAAATTTTAAAAAATAATACTAAAATCTTGTAAAACACAAAATTATAAAAATTTTATTGCAAATTTCATATTTTTTATGATATTCTTTTAATTATTATGAATTTTCAAAGAAATATTTTATTTTTGAAAAGTTTAGAATATAATAAAACATTACGTATTATTATTAGCAAAAATTGATATGTGGTAATAAATAATTTGGGTACAAAGTTGAAAAATCAATGGTCTATGGTTAACTTTAATTAACCAACACCATATGTCCAACTTATTAGTAACCAAAAGGAATGTTTAACTCATTGTTAGGACTGAGAGTGCAAACCACTTATTGCCTTATGGACTTCCAATGACTGAAATTTTGAGAACCATCATAACTTTTTTTCTTCTCAATTCATTGGTGTAGTTTGTTTTAAAAATAAACATTTTAAATTATGTGTTTGGAAAAACATATAAACTCATAAGACTAAAAAATTCATGTACACTGTTCATCTTTTTTTCTTATAAATTTAGATTCTATTCAAAGTTTTTAGAGTCAATAACTCTTAATTGGTATAACCAAAATTGACAATAAATATGTATGATCTAAAGGCCCACCATAAGTACTTTCTATCTAAATAAATTTTGTATATCGAAATTATCATTTACAATATTAATTTTCAAAAAATAATTTATAATAAGAAAAATAATTTTATCACAAAATACATAAATAAAAAATAAAAAATTTGTACATGTTATACATATTTGTAGTTCATAATATGTAAATTTCTAAATAAATTAGCCCAAAAAATGCACGAAAATTGCATATTAATAAATAAAGAAAATGTTGAGCAGCGAATTTGGGCATTTTTCATATTAGAATCAGTCTAAAAGACTCTAATACAGACAAGATAATAAGGGTAAAAACATGATCACCTTTAAAGATCTCCAAATTTAAGCGATAAACTAATCACCAGCTTTTTGACTTGCTTGTTATCTAAGCGGTATCACAAAATCGGATAACACATATTTCCATAGACCAAAAATCTTTCGCTTATTGAATTAACGAAAAATCTCCTTTTGTTTTATTGAAATTACAAAGGCAAAAGCTAAAGAACATCTGTTTGTTTCCATAGTACCATTATCCACAAGTGCTTGGTAACGTCTGTAAATTAGAGGGACTCCCTCTAATTTCTCTTTAATTGCGTTGGAAAGGCTTATGATAGACGGCCGACCTAGCCCAATGACATATAATGCATTTGTTTCCAACTTAATTTATGACAAAGTAGTGTTATATGGTTGAGTACCAAAAGAAAGTGTTCTTCCACTGGAGGATTTGTAACCTGGTACGTCCAAGATAGGTTAAGGTTAATAGTCACATGCTGGAGAGAACCCCTGTATACACTAAGCAAGTTAGAAAATGGAAGTAAAGGTATGGCCTCGAGGAACTTGGGCTCTTATGATACATAGGCAAAGTCTTTGCCTCCATGACCAAGCTATATGGCCTATAGATGTTGTCATTAACAGACAGCTAACGCGCTAGTTTAGCTGCGACACCAAGTCTGATGGACTGATGCACTAATTAAGAGGGTGTTTGCCGGATAATCAGAACTTTGCCAAATGGGCTAGCTTGTCCTTCGAGGCATGGAAAACTATGTTACCATTTGGAAGTAACCTTAACTCTAACACACCTTTATTGCCAGTGTTGGTCTGCCTAGCAATCCAGCCATCAGCATTGATCAGGACAAGGTTTTCATCCTCTCCAAATCTTAGAGTTGCATTTTCATGAACTGGATTGCCTTGGTTCACTTCCCAAACCTAGTGCATTAGTGCCTCAGACTGCACGGTACCCATGCAAAGAGCAAAGGTGAAGGCATTAAGAGTTGTGTTATTAAAGCAAAGCTACAATGATTTAGAAAATGGGTCTAGAACACATTAATATGAATTGTACTCCACAACATACTCTCCAAAAATCTCCTTCATTCATATACTTAAATTTGGCTAAGGGTGGAACAAAAGCTTGAGCAATGAAGGGAAAATTGAAAATTGACCATTAATCCTTACCTGCTGAACATTAATTGGGAATTGCCATTTTCATTTACCCAAAACCTAGATACAGTGTGAGAAACGCAAATCAGTGGTCAATGGCCGTGGACTAGTATGGTACATTTATAACCACAACTAAAGGATCCCATACATGGTTGGAGAGGAGAAGGTGGAGCCGAGAGGGGTGGGGAGCAATGGTATGCAGATTAGCGTACATTCAACGCTTGTCACATTAATTTCACCCTTCCTGCTTCCATCTTGCCCTGTCTATATATCGTTTACCATAAATATTTTAACGCTTCATGGGACGATAGTCGGTGCTCCGTACTCAGTTCAATGCAAAGCTTTTAATTTTTCTTTTGTTTTTTTAAACATATACATCGGAATAGACGACGGAAAATTTACAGCGAGGGAGTTAAAGACCTACTTAAGAGATGTCTAGGGAGTGTACATGTCCCATTGACTGAAAAGAAAGACACGACCAAGACTTGCAGAACTTTTGTTTTTAGACCTGTGTAGTCAGTAATTTCAATTGAATGAATGAGAGTGATGTATTTGGTTAAAAAAAAAAGGACCAGGACTAGAAATACAGAGGACAATTGCGCTCTGGTCTAGAAAACGACAATCAGACTACAAGATCGAGGGCCTTATTTCATTTTTCGGAAGCTTTCTCCTCCAGCACAAGCGCAAGGAAAGTGGGTATTGATTGATTCTTGCACGATCTTCGGCCAGTCTCTTAATTGAAACGTCACCTATCTCACCAAAACATTTTTATGCCATACATCCGTCCAACGTACCCCAATAAATGGGATCCAATGTTCTTAAACTTGAAAATATGTCATCACACCTCTTAATTAATAGGTTAAAAAGTATGATTGCAAAAATAAAATATATAATATATGCACATATATATGTACAGTGCTATATTGGTCATTTGAAAATAAAATTCATTAGATAAATGTGTTAAATTTATATTATTATAATTATTATATATAAATTTATTATTAAAAATTAAAAAAATAAAAAATTATTATTTTTATAATTAATTGCTACCAAAAAATTTAAAATATATAACAAATAATATAATGTTATAATGTATAAATTTAAGATCACAATCATATAATTTTAAGATCATATTCATATACACTTATTATTTATAATTGGACTCACTTTTTTTTTTGACATTTAATTAAGATATTTGTTATAATTATTTAGTCTTTTTTTAATTGTGTGCCACACACATATTTTATAAATCTATTTTATTTTTTCATTTCAATTAAATTTCACATACATTTTTGTTTTTCATTATATTTAATATTAAATTAATTTAATTCATTAAGAATTCATTCGACTATGTTGTCTCTTCACAAAATAAAGTGAGAAAGACAAGATAAAGAGAGAAAAATAAACTAAAAAGAAAAAACTAAAATATAAAAGAAATAGAAATTAATAGTATAGAGAAGGACTGAAAAAATAAATGGCATCAAGAATAAAAAATTAAAAATTACCTTTTTTTAATTTTTCAAAGGTTATTTTTTTTTTAAGAAATGATTTTACACTTTTAAATAAAATAGGATTAGAAATCAGTTACTAAATATAATTTTTGTTATTTATTTGAAAGTAAATAAAAAATTACAGTAATATTAAATAGGCCCTAAATCAGAAAATGCCTTAATTAAGGGTTTTTGTTTTTGCGTTGTTGAAATAAGTAAACTTAATATAATGTAGAAATGTAGAATAATATTAAGAGGAGTAGAGGACTGTATAGAAAATGCTGTTCAGGATTAAATTTTATGCATATCAATCGTTCACTGGTTAAAAATAAGACGAATGGAATCCAGACAAGAAAATGTTTTAGTTTGGGCCTTGAAGGGGAAAGGAATCGGATTTTATAAAATTATGAATATTTATTTTGAAAAAGGGTTATTGCATTTTAAACGATCATGCTAGGGGTACAGGTCAGGTTAATTATTGACAATAATTTGGTAGACATTTATTATTTACTGATCTATTGGCCTAATGGCTACAGTTATATATATATATATATATAGCGAGAGAGAGAGAGAGAGATGTGTTCCATACAGACTTGGAAGCGAAACCCAAAAGGCACACACCACCTTAGTTGCTAGCAGAAAGATGGAGGTAAGCATAACCTCGAGGGAACTAGTAAAACCATCTTCCCTGGCGGCAATCCAACACAAGAAGCCCTACAGACTCTGCCTTTTCGACCAGCTTACTCCCACAACATACGTACCTGCCATCTTCTTCTACTCCATGAATGATGTCAATGATCCCAATCATAACTTCACCCAAATCTCAGCTCACCTCAAGAAGTCACTCTCGCAGACCCTCGATCTCTACTATCCATTCTCCGGCAGAATAAGAGAAAACATTTTCATTGATGGTTTTGATCAGGGTGTTCCTTTCTATGAAGCCCTGGTCAGCTGTCGCTTGTCTGATTTCCTCAAACATCATGAGAACGTTTCACCGAACCTTTTCCTTCCTTTCCAACCCTTCACTCGGGAATCAATTAACTCGCCTGTTGTAGCTTTTCAACTGAGTCTTTTCACTTGTGGGAGCATAGCACTGGGCTGGAGTGCTTCACATAAGCTTGTGGATGTAACAACTGGTAGAGCCTTCATTTTTACTTGGGCTGCCATATCCCGCGGCCATGCTAGCGAAGTTATTCATCCTGATCTGGACGAGGCATCCACGTTCTTTCCTCCAAGAAACTCATTTCCCAAGAATCATTTGTCTCTAATGGAAAGTCTCTGGTTCACGGAAGCCAACTACATTACTAGGAGGTTTGTCTTTGATGCCAAAGCCATAGCCTCTATAAGGGCTAAGGCCAAAAGCAAACCTGAAGCCAAGGCACCATCCCGGGTCGAGGCATTGTCCTGTTTCATCTGGAAATGTTGTATGAATGCATCCAAGGCAATCTCAGGTGGGTACTCAAAGCCGTCTATTCTGGTGGAGGCGCTGAATCTGAGGCCACGAACAAAGCCACCGATGTCTGATGCTTCTCTTGGAGACATCTTCTGGTGGGCAACTGCAGTTGCCAATCCTACCGACGCTGCAAGCACGGAGTTGCCTGAGCTGGCGAACTTGTTGGACGAAGCCATTGCGCTATATCAGACAGATTACACACAGACTCTGCAGGGTGAGCAGGGGTTTGACACCTTTTCTGAGTACTGTAACCAGCTGGAAGAGCTATTTTCCTTGGAGAAACCTGATATTTTTGCGTTCACAAGTTGGTGTCATCTTGGGTTCACACGGCTCAATTTTGGATGGGGAGAACCGATCTGGCTTGCTACCATGGGCAAGGTTGGCCCTGAATTCAGAAATCTCACTATTTTCATCGAGACAAAAGGTTACAAAGGGATTGAGGCTTGGGTCACCTTGGATGAGAAAAGAATGACTATACTGGAACGGGATCCTGAATTCTTGGCATTTGCTTCTCCAGATCCCAAAATTTCAAGCCTGTGACTTGGAATTTCCCTTCAAAATCCTATGATATGATCTGCTTGAGGGTAATAAATTCGCTATGTGTTTCTTGTAGTTTGCGTACTGGTTTCCTTTGGAATGTTTTCTTGCCTCTGTACTAGCAGATACCTAACGTGGAGCGGTCGAATTATGTAATCTTGATAGTGATTTTGTTCCTAATTCCCACCGTGCGTACTTCATATGCAAAGCTATTTTCCCTCCAAACTTAAATACCTGGCACGAACCACTTAAGGTGCGAGTTGAGTGGTGGTTTTACGGGTCTCCAGGCACCCAGTCAAGTTTCAAACTATTACATGCACATCAGTCGGCTTGTTTACAGAACTTGGAGGTAGGTAAGCATAAAATTAATTTTAAACTTTTATAATTGAATCATCATTATTTATATGTTTTTATTTGAGTGATAGTTTTTAAATTTATTTTAAATAGGTCCCATTTACACGAAAAATAATTAATTTATTAATAATTTATATTTTAAAAATATATTATTTTTTTAATAATTTTAACTATTTTTTATTTAAAAAATTAATTTAAAACAAATTTAAAAGATATACTATTCAAATAAAAATAAAAATAAAAATATATTTAAAATTATATTGTAAAAATGTATAAAAACTTAAAACTAATTTGTTGTATATTTCATAGATATGACTAGGACTTAGTATGGTCTGTATCTTGGGTGTAAAACAAATCGTGGGACTCATTGGTGCTTGGGTAATTAGTTTCTTTCTTTTTTTTTTTTTTCGAAAGAGATTGAATTAAAATATTAATAAATAATATTTGATTTAGACCCAAGAGAATATTGATTTGCATCCCAGTAATGTTCCCTTTTTAAATTAAAAACAACCATAAATTTTTAATTAATGCTATATAGCATTAGTGAATCCCAGTAGAAAATCTTCTTAATTATCAAAACTTAGGACTTGTTTCTTACGTTTGAAAATTCAGTAGTTAGTGATCTAGCAATTTGTCTTATTCAATAAACCTATTTACAAAATTTAGTGAATATAACTCTCTTTTCTTTTTCTAATTTTATCGTATGCACTCAAAAGGACCCAGCCAATTTTGGGTTTCATTTCTACATGACAATCGTTTAACAATTGTAATCCACTTAACAACCCAGACGAAGAAAATGAGAAGTTGAAGAAAGCCCCTGTCGTCTTCGATTGGAGGTCAAGGCTTCATACTAAACTAGGGAGCAAGGACATCGTTAATGATGTGTGTTGAACACACCTAAGACAAGTCTCGAGTATTTTTTGTAATTTTAAGTACAAAAATTGAAAACCTAAAATTTATGATATAATTATGTTTAGAAATTATAAAAAAAAAACATAATAACATTTGTTAGTGGTAACAAAAAATGTTTTTCATTAACTAACTATTAATAAAAATTGCTTTTAATTACAAAAATTTATTATAAATAACTTAAAAAATACATTATAAATAACTTCAAGGTTCCAAAAGTTATTTACAATGTAAAATAACCAAATTCTCCTATCTTCCTCCTCACTAACCCCGCTCCCTCCTCCTCCACCATTATGTCCACCTACCAACCACCTACCCACCGCCCACCACTACACTTTTCTCGTTCTCGCTAAAACCTAATCATTTTCCTCTTTGCCCTGCCCTAACTTTTTCCTCTCTCTTCCTTTCTTCCTTTTTATACAAACACACTAATTTTCTTCTTGTTTCTTTCATTTTTCCCTTTATCTCTCTCTCTCACTCTATAGCCATCAACTAGTATAAACCACCTTCTCTTTACTTGTCAACTTTTCGCTTTCTTCGTTTCTCTCTTTCTCATAATGAGAGTGAAGAAATTAAACCGGCTATAGAGGTTGCTCTAATAGATGTCAACGTCACCATAGGATCAATACCCATGCTAAAATGTTAGCCCGACATCAAGCCCCAACAGTTTCTCCTGCCATCGCTGTAGCCTTTAGTGGCTATATCTAGCTTCGAAGTTGTTGCTTAAAGAAACCCCTCCATTGTTTTGTCCCATATCTTAGCTCAGGAGGAGGAAGAAGCCACTCTTGGGAAAAATGGTTCCAAGGAGGAGATTGGAAAGCGTGACATAAAAAATGATGGCAACCACAATAGCAATGATAATAAGAATGAAAATCATTCTAGGTTAAGTGAGAGGACATTTAGATAATACATTAGGGTAAAAATGTCATCGAACGATTTTCACCTACATTAGTCATAGTATATATTCTTTATAATGTCTGGAAACATAGTATGTGAAATATAATTATTTCCTAGACATAGGGTACTAGATGTATTTTTCCCTTATCCTTCTTCTATCTACGCCAAAGACACAGATTTGCTTCTTCATCTTCACCATTCTTGGTTTAGCTTCCTATTTGAGCTTCTTATCCAATATCGTCCTTCTAATTAATCAATTGCAAATAATAAGAATTGGGCATCGGAGTTAATTGACAAATGTGTCTAGTTTGGCTATGGGACAGGGGAGGATTGTGATTACAGGGCATATTTGTGTCCATGAATTGGCAGGAGATGCTAGCTATTTTCTAGGCTGGTTCATGGAGTTGAGATGGAAGACGTAGGGCTGGTTAAATGAGAAGTGAGACACATTGGGGATGAAAACGTTTGATTTTATTGGTCAAAAAAGAATTCATTCACTTTGATAAGCCAAAATTGACTTAGATCTGGGTGTTTGATTTAAAGTTAGGCGTTTTGTTTTTTTATCTTAAGTGTATTTCATATTTCCATCGGTGGGATAGAAAATGGAGATCTATTATTTATTTATTTTTAAATGATTTTTTTTTTTAATTTTTAAGTTTGGCCTGTTTGATTTATTCTCATTTACACTTAAATTAAGATAATCTAGTATTATTATAAAAAAAGATGATTGTGAACATTATGAGTTTTTGATTTTTTAATTAATTTTAGATTATTATTAATTTATCTTAATATTCATGCAAAATAAATGATTAAAGTGCTAATACTAATAATTGATAAATGTCTTAAGATTGTTGTAACTGTGGCTACAAAGAGTATTATAACTAGGCTCAACGAGGAGGATAAGCTGAATGGTGAAATCTATACCATCTAGTACCATAGAATTCAATATATATTTTAAGAATATGAAGACAGTTCATCAACTTAACAAAGGCTAGACAAAGAGGCCTACTTAAAAAGGAAAAAACTATATGGCTCACATTACTTTGTTTAAGAACATAGAGGATGATCTCATCTTTGAGTTTGAAGTGTATGAAACTGGTTAGGCAATTTAGAGATATTTTAACCACTAGGTTAAGAAAGTTTACAGTTAATTTTGATATTTATAAGAAGTCATATTATAATATGAGACAACACTTGAAGATGATATTTAATATGATTAAAGAGCTCAAAGCATTTGATCATACCGATATAGGATGAGTAGCATCTTTAGGTTGTCATTCACTCCTTTCCATCAAACTAAGAGCATATGAAAATTATACTGCACAATGAGACTATTAAAACTTAAAAAGATATCTCACACCATATAATTTTAGAGAATTAACACTTTAAAGCTACCTAGTTAAAGGCTATTTTGGTTTGAAACATAAAAAAATTCTAAGCATCATAAGAAAAACAATAACTTTTGAAAAATTAAAAAAGGTCATTTTTAATTTTTTATTCTTGATGCCATTTAGTTTTTCAGCCCTTCTCTATACTATTAATTTCTATTTCTTTTATATTTTATTTTCTTTTTAGTTTATTTTTCTCTCTTCATCGTGTCTTTCTCACTTTATTTTGTGAAGAGACAATATAGTCAAATAAATTCTTAATGAATTAAATTAATTTAATATTAAATATAATGAAAAACATAAAATGTATGTAAAATTTAATTGAAATGAAAAAATAAAATAGATTTATAAAATATATGTGTGGTACACAATTAAAAAAAATACTAAATAATTATAACAAATATCTTAAATTAAATGTCAAAAAAAGAGTTTAATTATAAATAATAAGTGTATATGAATTAAATGTTAAAATTATATGATTGTAATTATAATAATATATTATTTATTATATATTTTAAATTTTTTGGTAGTAATTACTTATAAATATAATAATTTTTTATTTTTTAATTTTTAATAATAAATTTATAGATAATAATTATAATAATATAAATATATAGCATTCATCTAATGAATTTTATTTTCAAATGACCAATATAATACTATATATATATATATATGTGTGCATATATTATATATTTTATTTTTGTAATCATATTTTTTAACCTATTAATTAAGAGGTGTGATGACATATTTTCAAGTTTAAGAACATGGGATCCCATTTATTGGGGTGCGTTCGACGGTTGCATGGCATAAAAATTTTTTGGTGAGAAAGGTGACGTTTCAATCAAGAGTCTGGCCGAAGATCTAGCAAGAATCAATCAATACCCACTTTCCTTGCGCTTGTACTGGAGGAGAAAGCTTCTGAAAAATGAAATAAGGCCCTCGATCTTGTAGTCTGATTGTCGTTTTCTAGACCATAGCGCAATTGTCCTCTGTATTTCTAGTCCTGATCCTATTTTTTTAACCAAATACATCACTCTCATTCATTCAATTGAAATTACTGATTACACAGGCCTAAAAACAAAAGTTCTGCAAGTCTTGGTCGTGTCTTTCTTTTCAGTCAATGGGACATTTACACTCCCTAGACATCTCTTAAGTAGGTCTTTAATTCCCTCACTGTAGATTTTGCGTCGTCAATTCCGATGTGTATGTTTAAAAATACCAAAAGAAAAAAGCCTTCCATTGAACTATGATTACGGAGCACCAACTATCGTCCCATGGAGCGTTGAAATATTTATGGGAAACGATATATAGACAGGGCAAGATGGAAGCAGGAAGGATGAAATTAATGTGACAAACGTTGAATTTACGCTAATCTTGCATACTATTGCTGTTTTTTTTTTCAGAAGAAAAAAAAAACCTATATATATATATATATATACAAGACTCACGCGAGCCCCCACCCCTCTCTGCTCCACCTTCTCCTCTCCAACCATGTCTGGGACCCTTTAGTTGTGGGTTAACACATATTTCCATAGACCAAAAACCTTTTGCTTATTTGTTTTATTGAAATTACAAAGGCAAAAGCTAAAGAACATCTGTTT
>JAHOYR010000002.1:7249036-7338657 GCA_023213295.1 Bruguiera hainesii | reverse complement strand
TTTTTTTTTTTCTTTTCTTTTAACATTTTGAGATACTCCTTGAACTCAAATCTTAAGCATGACTTTTAATGTTCGAATCTAGATTTGCTCATAGGATTGTGATTTTGCTGAAAATTTTAGGATTGGTCAGTGGTGGAGAGGGGAGAAGAGTTGTTGGCAACCTAGCCGTTATTGGCCGTGGATTGACATGTGGAGGGCACAGTCGGGGAGATTGGTGGCAAAGGAGTTCACTATTGCTGCTTTCATGTGGTGGTACTGGCGGTGGCAGAGGAAGCACATGGGACATGAGAAGCAACGACGACAAAACCAACGAGGCTTCGACAAGTGTTCTGGGGACAAAATACCGATTTTTTCATTTCTTTTGTTACTTTTTTGTTTTTTTTCACTATCTTCTTATTTTTTACCTCATCAGTTTATATTATGTAGAAAAAGGAAAAAAAAAAAAGATTCACTATAGGCAATCTATGAGTTTTTCTGTGCAAGGGGGTCTCTCACAAGCTCAGACCGATTAGTTCCCGATGAGCACAAAAATGCTCAGGGTAAGTATCTTTCTTTTATTAATCCTTTACTATGGCTAGATTTTATTATGCTTATGGTTTTGTTGTGCTTTAGCCTTTTGGTGTTGCTGTGTTTACTTGTTTTTTAGGTGTGTTAATGGCTAATCTTGTTGCCTTTGGTTATTTGGGTTAAATAAGGCAAGGAAAAATCATGTTTAAGGAATTGAAGACTTCTTGAGGTGGTTTGAACAATGACTAATGATTAAAGATTCTAAAATTAATGCATGAAATTAATTTTGTTACTTGACATGACCATGGACTTATTCCTAATTCTAATCATTTATGTGAGTGATTATCTCAAATAATCATGTGATTTATTACTTAGACTTCCTTTACTATGATATGTTAATAGTTTGCTAAAAGAGCGTTCTCGAATTGCCTCTTGAAAGTTTAATTTGAGCTAGATTAATTCATTTATTACTTCAAATTAGAGTATTAATTGCATTATTAACAAGAATGAAAGTAGAAAACAACAAAGGGGCTTTTAATCCTATTATAAGTACCTTTATTCCCACCACTGAAGGCATGTGAGAGCCACTCTTTCTCTTAGGATGACATCCTAACATTATTTTTGTTGTGTTTCTTAGTGTCTTGACATTCTCTTCATATTCTTTTTGCTCCAAATGGGTTTTTTGTTTTTTTTGTTATTTTCTCTTGCCATCTCTTTTATTTATGTCTTTCTTGCTGCTCGTGTGTGTTGGTGTCCTCTTAATTGTGAAAAGGCCCATCGTTTTTATAGAGGAGGCTCTTTTACTCGCTTGCTGCCTTTTGTTGAGTAGCTAAATTTGGTTTTCCGTTTTTGCACATGTTTAACATTTTGTGTATTATTGATTTATAGGATTTATACTTGAATTGACTCATTAGGCCTTAGAGAGAGGGTCAAGAGCCCTTTTGGCATGTTGATATTGCTGCACTTGTATAATTTTAGATACTTAGTCATAGGCTTTTGAGAAGGGAAGGGTCCCTTTCATGGTTCGATGATGCACTGGGCTTTAGCAATTTTTTTACCCAAAAACAGCCTTTCTATCTTTGGGATTAGTTTAAGGACCCGTAGGGTTGTCAATGCTCTCCTTTTAGACTTCTTGCATTGTTTAGTCATGTACCAACCTTTCTATCTTTTGTTTCCTTTTTCTAATTTTTTCCTCATGTTTTCATTTTTTTTTTCATTTTTCACATCCAAACACGACTAATTTTGTGCTCAAACTTCAAACAACCTGTAATCTAATTGCCATCAAATTCCAAGTGCAAGCCTTAAACTCCTTTGAATATATGGGGGGGGGTGAGTGAGAATGAGGCCCCTTTATACTTCTTCTTAGAGGTGCATGATTCATTGAGAAATTTTGCATATCTAGGCACTTGTTTGATTACATCAAAGAGGAGTATGTTTACTTCAACCTTTTATAACATCTCCTTTTCTTGCTCTTTTTTTTTTTTTTTTTAGATTTTTCAAATTTGCTTGGGAAAGGAGGTAAGGTAACATTGGAGGAAATAAGAGGTTGACGATTTATCTTAAGTGGTGAAGCTTAGGCTTTAATGGATTTATCTTTAATGGACATAACTTTCTCTTTCATGGCCTCTCATTCTACCCAAAGAGGTGTTTTTATTGGTGTTAGGATCTAATGAACATACACACAATACACACACGGGAACACAAAGATTTAACGTGATTCGGCAATTTGCCTACATCCACGGGAGGAACAGATCTTTATATTCGAAGGTTTTAACCTCTACAAGTTTTCTTATACCGGATCACACTACACTACCCTTCTCTCTCACTTTTTCTTTTGTTACATAACTTGTAGGTATTTATATTATAAGAAGAGGGAGACAAATGGCCTGCAAAAGTCTTTGGACGGTTATGTGAACGGTAGGTTGTGGCGGTTACATCAGGTTCACACTGCAAAAGTCTTTGGATGGTTGTATGAACAGTAGGTTACGACGGCTATATCAAGTTCACACTACAAAAGTCTTTGGACGGTTGTGTGAACGGTAGGTTGCGGCAGCTACATCAGGTTCACACTACAAAAGTCTTTGGACGGTTGTGTGAACGGTAGGTTACGACGGCTATATCAAGTTCACACTGCAAAAGTCTTTGGACGGTTGTGTGAACGGTAGGTTACGGCGGCTACATCAGGTTCACACTGCAAAAGTCTTTGGACGGTTGTATGAACGGTAGGTTACGGCGGCTACATCAGAAGTGTGAACTGAAGAATCGGAGTCAATTTTCACAAATCTCCACCTTGACGATGATTCTTCATCCAAACATGAACATCGTTCCTCTAATACGCCCGAAAGGCATCAAGCACCCGAATGTACACAACTCCGAGAAATGTTGATCAAGTCCAAGCAGTGTTGGAACTTGATTCCTGAAACAATTTTTGTGAGCATATCTGCAAGATTATCTTTTGTACCAATCTTCTGTAGCAGAATATCTCCTTCATTTATAATTTCTCGAATAAAATGAAACCGAACATCGATATGTTTTGTGCGGGAGTGATGAACTTGGTTCTTTGCTAAGCAAATGACACTCTGACTGTCACAGTGGACTTCAACGTACTCCTGAATAAGTCCCAAGTCTTCAATCAACCCATGAAGCCAAATTGCTTCTTTGAAAGCCTCCGTGATCGCCATATACTCTACCTTTGTAGTAGACAAAGCAACAGTTGACTGAAGCGTTGATCTCCAGCTTACTGGTCCTCTTGACATAGTAAACATATAACCTATAGTTGATTGACGCTTGTTGAGATCACTGACATAATCAGAATTGACGTACCCGACTAGACGATTAATCATCATTTTATATTTCTGGAACTTCAGGCCAATATTCACAGTACCTTGAATATACCGTAGAATCCACTTAACTGCTTGCCAGTGTCCTTTACCGAGATTGTGCATATACCGACTTACCATGCTGACAGCTTATGAAATATCAGGTCGTGTACACACCATTGCATACATCAGGGCTCCAACAGCATTAGCATATGGAATATTATCCATTTGTCTTCGATCATCATTTGTATTTGAAGACATTAATGCACTTAGTTTGAAATGTGAGGCCAATGGAGTACTAACAGATTTAGTCTTGCCATTTACGCCAAACCGCTGGAGTACTTTCTTCAGATACTGAGTTTGAGTTAACCAGACTGTGCCCCTTTCTTTGTCACACTTGATCTCCATACCAAGAATCTTCTTGGCTTCTCCAAGATCCTTCATCTCGAACTCTGAGCTTAATTGAGCCTTTAGCCTGTCGATCTCCACCTTGCTCCTAGATGCAATTAACATATCATCAACATATAGGAGCAAATATACAAATGTACCATCCTGGAGTTTCTTCAGATAAACACAATGATCAAACTGACTACGTGTATACTTTTGCTTTTGGATAAAGCTATCAAACCATTTGTACCACTGTCTAGGTGACTGCTTTAAGCCATACAGTGACTTGTTTAGCTTGCAAGCCCAATTCTCCTTCCCGGTGACTTTGAAACCTTCAGGTTGGGACATATAGATTTCTTCTTCCAAGTTGTCATGCAAGAATGTTGTCTTCACATTAAGTTAAGCTAACTCCAAGTCAAATTGAGCTACTAGAGCCAACAGGATCCGAATTGACGAATGTTTGACCACTGGCGAGAACACTTCATTATAGTCTATTCCTTCCTTTTGAGCATAGCCTTTTGCTACTAGTCTGGCTTTATATCTGGTGCTTCCTTTTTCTGAGGCACACTCCTTTTTAGCATAGACCCATTTGCATCCAATAGCTTTATTTCCATGTGGAAGTGGTACTAATTTCCACGTCTGATTCTGGTGAAGTGACTGCATCTCATCATCCATAGCCAGCTTCCATTTATCACTCTTCATACTCTGAACAGCTTCTTTGAAGGTGTTGGGAATATCATCCTCTGTCACTGGCAGCGCATATGCCACTATGTTAGTATATTTAGCAGATTTCCGGATCTCCCTCATTTGTCTGTGAGTGGCAATGGACTCTGATTGTTGGTCTGGTACTGGTAATGGAACCTCCACCTCAACTGAGGTATACTCCTGGTCAATAAGATACTCCTCTGGCTCCTTGAGTTTCAAACTCCACCTGTTGGAAAGAGTTTTGATTCTCTTTCTCCATTTTTGTGGTAGTCCTTTGCAGCATTGCCGATTCATCAAAGGTTACGTCTCGGCTTAGGACGATCTTCTTTGTCTCAGGATTCCAAAGTTCGAATCCCTTAACTCCTTCATTAAAACCTAAGAAGATAGCTTTCTTGGCTCTAGGATATAATTTGGATTCTGTAACATGGAAATACGCAGGACATCCAAATATATGTATCTGATCATAATCTGAAACAGGTTGTCCAGATCATACCTCTTTGGGACATTTCCCATCAAGTGCAGAAGTAGGTAACCGGTTAACAATATGAGAGACATACATCAAAGCCTCTACTCAGAATGCCTTATTCAGGCCAGATTGAGAAAGCATACATCGCACTTTCTCCACCAGAGTATGGTTCATCCTTTCTGCTACACCATTTTGTTATGGGGTTCCAAGAACTGTAAAATATCTGATTATCCCTTCTTCATGACAGATTTGCTTGAAGGGATCTGATTTGTACTCTCCACTATTATCTGAGCGAAGTCTCTTGATCTTCTTGCCAGTTTGGGTTTCAATCATCTTCTTCCACCGAATAAATATGTCTAGAATTTCATCCTTGTGTTTCATCATATACACCCAAACATAACGTGAAAAATCATCAATAAAGGTAACAAAATAAATTTTATCTCCCAAAAATGAATTCTTTGACGGTCCCCATACATCAGTGTGAATATAATCTAATATTCCTTTGGTAGAATGAATGGCGGTGTCGAACTTGACTCGTGTCTGTTTTCCCAAGACACAGTGCTCATAGAAGTTAAGTTTTCCACTTTTGGCTCCCTTCAGTAGGCCTTGTTTCACCAAATTTTGCAAGGCTTTTTCTCCGATATGTCCCAAGCGCATGTACCAGAGTTGGGAAGAATCAGGTACTTCGTTGTCAGAAACTTTGGCAACAGCTGCTCTTCCTGTAACTGTATGTCCATCTAGGAAATATAGGTTTCCCTGTCGAGTACTTTTCATTGCCAATAATGCACCTCGTACAACTTTCAAGGCTTCACCTTCTATGGTCACCTTGTATCCACTGTTGTCTAAGACCCCCAGTGAAATGAGGTTCTTCTTTAAATCTGGAACATATCTGACATCTGTCAGTCGTCTGGTTGTACCGTCATGCATCTTTAGGCAGATAGTGGCTACTCCTTTTGTCTGAAATGTGTTGTTGTTACCCATCATCATGACTCCTCCATCAAGCTTGTGAATCAGTTCTTATTTAGACACATATGATAAGAACATCCAGAATCAAGAATCCATTTGTCTACCTGGATATCTATAGGCAAAATTGAGAAAGCTGAATCTTCTTTATTGTCAGCTTCCTTTGCAACATTTGCAGCAGATTTATCCCTATTTGGATAGTCATTCTTCCAGTGCCCTTTCTGGTGACAGTAGGCACATTCATCTTTTGCTAGACTTCTTCTTGATTCTCCTCTGGATTTTGAGCGAGATTTATTTCGCCCACTAGATCTGCCATATCTCCTTTTGTCTTCTCTTCCTCGGGTCACAGTTAATGTTTCTGGTGTCAACTCTCTAGAGTCCTTCTGATCCTTTTTCCGGTACTCATTATTCACCAAAGCATTAAAAACATTTATGAATTTAACCTCATCCTTTCCATACTGCAGGGTAGTGGTTAAATGATCATAACTTTCAGGAAGAGAATTTAATAATAACAATGTCATATCCTTATCAATAATATCAACATCTAAATTTTGCAGATTAGCCAAAATTTTGTTGAAATTATTGAGATGTTCAATCATAGGCATACCTCTCTTATATTGGAATCGAAAGAGTTTTTTCTTCAGGTAGAGCCGATTCTTTACACTCTTCGTCATGTATTTATCTTCTAGTTTCTTCCAGAGGCTTGAGGCCATCGTTTCTTTCATAACAAAATACTTCTGATCTTTGGTAAGACACAACCGGATAGTGCCACAGGCTTGATGGTTCATATAGCTCCAATCTTCATTAGAAATATTCACCGGTTTGGGCCCTAGTGCAATATCTGATCCTTCGCGGAACAACAAATCCAGGACTTCGCATTGCCACATGCCGAAGTTGTTTGTACCATCAAATTTCTCAATATCAAATTTTGTATTTGACATTGAGCTTCTTTGCCACGAACTAGTGGTAGACATCAAAGGTTGCGTGTCAGCTCCCTTTGGATCAGCCATCCTCGACAACGGTGTATGGAGTCTAGCGGCTGCAATAACTGCTGGGAGTACAGTGGTGTGATGGCGTGGGAAGGTCCAGGTGAGTCAAAGAAGGCCGGCGATATCTGAGCTGCTTCGTGCGAGCTTGGGGCAGTGGCCTGGTTTACAGCAACGAGAACTTGTGGCTGATCGGTGATGATATGGTGCACGATGGTCGGACGGAATGGGCTGGCACAGTAGCACACGACGACAGCAGCACACAACGACCCTAAAACGGACGAATCTGGTATGTATGTTTCTAACCTAACTCTGATACCAATTTGTTAAGATCTAATGAACATACACACAATACACACACGAGAACACAAAGATTTAACATGGTTCGGCAATTTGCCTACATCCACGGGAGGAACAGATCTTTATATTCGAAGGTTTTAACCTCTACAAGTTTTCTTACACCAGATCACACTACACCACCCTTCTCTCTCACTTTTTCTTTTGTTACATAACTTGTAGGTATTTATACTACAAGAGGGGGGAGACAAATAGCCTGCAAAAGTCTTTGGACGGTTGTGTGAATGGTAGGTTGTGGCGGCTACATTAGGTTCACACTGCAAAAGTCTTTGGACGGTTGTA
This sequence comes from Bruguiera hainesii, assembly GCA_023213295.1. NCBI lineage: Eukaryota > Viridiplantae > Streptophyta > Magnoliopsida > Malpighiales > Rhizophoraceae > Bruguiera > Bruguiera hainesii. Next base: position 7,331,185 of record JAHOYR010000002.1, on the reverse strand, counting down.
TGAACGGTAGGTTACGGCGGCTATATCAAGTTCACACTACAAAAGTCTTTGGACGGTTGTATGAACGGTAGGTTGCGGTGGCTACATCAGGTTCACACTGCAAAAGTCTTTGGACGGTTGTGTGAACGATAGGTTACGGCGGCTATATGAAGTTCACACTGCAAAAGTCTTTGGACGGTTGTGTGAACAGTAAGTTGCGGCGGCTACATCAGGTTCACACTGCAAAAGTCTTTGGACGGTTGTGTGAACGGTAGGTTGCGGCAACTACATCAGGTTCACACTGCAAAAGTCTTTGGATGGTTGTGTGAACGGTAGGTTGCGGCTGCTACATCAGAAGTGTGAATTGAAGAATCAGAGTCAATTTTCACAATTGGTACTTCCACTTGTATTCCACTCCTTAAAACTATGACATTTGCAATCTTTTTGGGATTTACCACGATTTGAAAAGGTAATTTATCTAATCCTTATGACTCAAATCTGCTCATGCTTATGACAAGTTAAATCATTTGATTCTTTAAATTTTGAATGCTTGTCCTCGTTTGTTGTTGAAATTATTTAGTATTATTGGCTAGAGCCTTAAAAATTTCATCAAGAGACATACCTCAATTTTAGGGCACATTTTGTTTATCTCGAAAAGGTGGTAGTACTTGTTGAAATTAGTGATTAAGGCATTGTGAGTCGTTAGTTGATTACTATAATTAAAGTTAAGATGATCCCTCCATCCAAGATTTTGTGTTAGAGAAAAGATCATACTTTTGTTATGATTGCCCTTAGGGCTCTCCTATGATAGTGACTTGCTCCATTGGATCATCTTGAAGTATTGGACATATATTAATTAAATGTCCTTGATTTAAGCAAATACCACATGCCTGAATTTGTTGTATGTTTCCTATAGTCATTTGACACAAGAGAAGTCAAATTGGCAATTTGTTGTTCAAGGGAAGATTTACTTACCTCATTGATATTCTTAGATGGTGTATCATGCCAAGTGCAAAATTATTGGAAATTCACAACCATATTTGCTATCAAATTCTATTTATAGGAATAAGTCCTTCATAGAAGTATTGGATTAAGAATTGATCATTGATTTGCTGATGGGGGCAACTCACACAAAGCTTCTTAAAATGTTCCTAATATTCTTATAGGGACTCTTCATTATATTGCCAAATGCCATATATTTCCTTACAAATGGTAATTGCTCTAAAAGTTGGAAAGTACTTCTCCAAAAATAGCTTCTTCATCTTATTCCATATGGTGATGAATCTTAAAGGTAAATAGTAGAGTCAATCCTTTGTTAGGTTTGCTAAGGAGAATGAGAAGGTCCTCAACTTGATTTGCTCTTCAGATATCCTAACAAGTTTCATGCTTAAATAGAGTACATGGAATTCCTTTAGATTCTTATATAAATCTTCACCTATAAGACCATGAAAAGTTAGCAAGAGATGAATCAGACCAAATTTTAACTTAAAAGTAACACCAACATTAGGATACTCTGTGCAAAGAGATTGTTGGTTTAAATTAAGAGTTGTCAACTCTTTAAGAGTTCATTTGTTGTTGTTGACATTTGTAGTCATAATTTATGTCTTGGTATCACTTCATAAGCTTAATGATGATGTAAGGTTGGATACGAGTATAGGTCCCAGTGAAGGTAGAAAAATCATGTGCTTATTGGCTTGAATGTAGTCTCTTATTTGATAGAGTTTTTGCTCAGACTTTTTGTTCGATATATTAGTTTGCAACACAAGTTATATAAAACTATGATTACAAGAAAATAAATTAAGTAAACAATTAATCCCCAACAAAAGTGCTAAATTTTGATTTATATCAAATACACCAAAATTACTCTAATCACTTAATTAAAAAATTTATAATTAAGGTGAATAAAGGTTGAATCTATAGAGATTGAGTTTTGATTAATTAGTTAACTAATTATTTTAGTCCTACTGAGTTCATGCAAATAAAAGGAAAAGGGAAAGGAATTTAGTTTTAATTAAACTAATAAAAATCAAAATAAAAAGCTAATTGCAAATAAAATTAATAAATGAACACACCTTCAACAATAAAGATACATACACTATTAGATTAATACATTGACCATTGACAATAAAGGTCATCAATTCTTCAATTAAATGTTTAGCTTAGAATAATAACAATGATTTTATTATTTAGCATAGAACAATGATTTTAATTTCATTGACAAGCTATTAATTTCGTATAAATTAAACTACCTAGGACAAGTTCTCTAAATATAATTTATTGATATCATTAAGATAAGAAAAACAATTGAATCTAAACAACAAATTCATGCTGATATGTTTAATTTTAGACTATGTTCTCTATATAAATTAGACAAAAATGTAATCATAATTATCAATTTCTATTAAACAATTACAAAATTGAATTTTAAACTAGCATTAGATCATAAAGTATAGTTGTCTTATATATATTTTAGCAATTAAACAATATAATTATAAATAGTTATAATAAAAGAAAATGAGGATTCAAAGTAAAGAATCATATTATAAATAAAAACCAATAAGTCTCATAATGCTTCCTCTGATGACTTTTAGTCCTTATAATTGAAAATAAAACATATCATAGACATGTACAAAAAAGAAAGAAAAGAGAGGTTTATGTATATATATATTTTTGGTAACTTAACATGTCTATTTATAACTCTAAGGGACAATAAAAATAACCTAAAGAAAGATGGATACTTCCAACTTAGTTTGTTTGGAGAATAATTCCTAATTGAATTAGGAAAACTTTGACTACTTTATAAGCTAAATTAAAAACACTTGTTTATGGGTTAATTCTTCTTAGATCTTTGTAAATAAACCCATTCTAAAAGTTTAAGATGTCTAATTCTTATAAGGGTCTTAAATTCATTTAGTAATGTTTAGAATGTCAAATTTCTAAAATAACCTATAATGGTTAAATTTTCTCAAAATTGCATCTTTAAACTTTATAATTGCTCTAATCTATTTTCTTTCCTAAAATATAGAATCAACTCAAATAAGTACATTTAGGAAAAAAAATACATTAAAAGAATTAAATATAAGAAAGTAAATATAATGCACATAACATACTTAATAATAAAACTAACAAGTTAAAATAATAATTATTATTATTTTGTATCAATTATATATACATATGAGTCAAAGTTGATGAGCTAATGGAACATAAAGTGAACCCATCATAGAAAGTAAAATTAACCAAGCAATTGTAGAGTTTGAGAGATAATGCTCATATTGATCTCTACTTATAAAAAAATAATAGAAAAATCATAGTCAATAGAAATAAGAAGTTCAATCCATAATACTTGAAAAAAAAAAAAAATACAGACAGAAGGACTTAATACATATTAAGATTTTAATTTTATTACACCACTAAATTAACATGAAATGATAATTCTATAATGTCAAAATCTTTTAATTGGCTAATTTTCAATAATGATTATTTGACTATGTATTTTTGACAATGATTAATCCATTACCTATGTAGCGACTTTGCTCCCAACAAAGCACCTTAATTGCCATGTCTTTGCAAGCCATCTATATGGTGACTTCTCTTAAAAAGAAATGCCTTAAGTATTAAATCTTCATATATGATGAATTTAATTAGGGTGAAGTGCCCTTAGTGTCAATTCTTTATGTAGGCTATGTGGTGACTTCACTCACGACAAAGTACTTTAAATATCACATCTTCATGATCTTAGTTGAACAAAGGTTTGTTGAGTGTCACCTTTTTCATCTTCCTATGTGGGATGTCTATATCCACCCTTCTAGCAATAATATGATTGTGTTTAATGCATGGTTATGTTTTGCAAATTGGTACACCATGTCATTCTACTGGACATTAGACTAATGCATCACTTACCCCTGCAAGTGTAAAGGAATGCCTTGAAGCGTTAGCATTACTTGTCACCAATAATTGGTACACTTTGTTTCCTTACTTAAGAATGTACTAATTGACTCCTCAAGGCCATCCTTTTCTTTTATGTGGAACAAGTTAAAAGGACCCTGTGGATAAGGTTTAATGTAATGTAAGAGGGATCATTCATTCAGTTGAGGGGAGCCACTTACTTGCGAAAGGTTTGGTCGTGCACTTGCCAAGGGAGGTTGAAGTTGGTCATGTACATAGTTATATCACCATACCAATGTCCCTTTATTTAAGGTTGTTAAATTTTAGATATTGCTTTAATTACAAATGAATGCATCAACTCTAACATAAAGAGCAATAATAGTAATTGTGTGAAACAATAAACTAACAAGATAAAATTGTGTGGCAATTACCAATGAGTAAATTGTATTTTATTGATAGAATTTTAACATACTTTGTTCATACATCAGTTATACAGTGTATTGTCTTTTTATAGTGTAAGTTAAGATTATGTCATTAATATGAAATACAATCATGATCTTTTCTCTTTAGAAAGAATTAATTTTGATTGATGAGCAATTGAGGGAGAGATTATAGCTGACGGAAATTGAACAATTGGTAAAGAGATTATAACTGACAAAGATTAAGTAATTAGTGGAGAGATAGTAGTTGACATAGATTGGGCGATTGATGGAGAGATTGTAGTTGATGAAGATTAAGCAATTGAAGGAAAAATTATAGATGACGAAGATTGAGCAATTGATGAAGAGATTATAATTAAATCAAAACATGTCATTGTTTCCTTTAACACCCCTTACCCCCGTAAGCTGATGTGGTAGAATGCATAGTAAGTTTGGACTATAAAAGTTGAATGGGAGCCATGAAGGGCCCTTTGGTGAAGATATTGGTAAGTTGATCTATAATGGAGATGTATTAAATATGTAATTGATTTTTGACGATCCATTCTAGTACAAAGTGGTAATCAATTTCTATGTGTTTTGTTTGATCATGAAAGATGAGATTTCTTGTTAGATAGATGCTAAAGATATTGTCATACCAAAAATCTAGAGGGCCTTGCCAAGAGATACCGAGATCACATAAAAGTGTTTCAATCCAAATGAGTTCAGCAATTGTGTTAGCTAAACTGTTGAATTCAACCTTTGTACAGGACCAGACAATTGTTTGTTACTTACGAGAACTCCATGAGATGAGATTGGAGCCAAGGAATATGCCAAATCTGCTAACTGATCGTTTGATATCATGATTTTTAGCCTAACTTACATCTAAAAAAGCATAAAGATGGAAATTGTTGTTGTGGATAAAGAGGATGCCATGATATAGCTTGCCATGAACAAAGCGCAATATGCATTTGACAAATTATCAATGGATTTCCATGGGTGCTTGCATAAACTAATAGGTTGTGTTGATAGTAAAGGTAATGTCAAGTTGAGTGAGACTAAGATACTACAATACTCCCACAGTGCTATGATAAAATGTAGGATCCAAGAATAACTCATCACAATGGTTAAATGAAATATCTGAGCCGACGAAACAGGGTGTAGTGACAAGTTTCACATCCTGCATTTTTGCCTGTGCAAGAAGATGCACTGTATATTTTTCCTAATGAAGAAAAATACCATCTAAAGTGTGTTATAATTCAGTCCTAAGGAAATAACTAAATTCACCCAAGTCTTTGATAGCAAATTCCCTTTGTAAAGTATTTAAAAGAGTAAGTAATGGTACTATAAGGGATCCTATAAGAATTATATTATCGACATAGACGAGTATGAAGATACTGTATTGTGTTGTAAATACAAATCATTATGTATCAATACTTAATTTTTGCATATGTTAATCATCATATTGCAAGTGGAGGAACATAAAGGGGTAACTTCAATGATGTTGGTGGGACACATTTAATGGTACATTTATGATGATAGCAACAAATGGAAAAATTGTCTCATCAAAGATTGCATTTGTAATTGTATAAAATTATCGTTGTTGTGGAGAATAGTATTGATAACCCTTGACACCTGAGGGATATTGCAAGAAAATGCATTAATGTGACTTGGACTCTAGTTTGTACTTGGTATAAGGTTGTAAGTTTGGGTACATAGCACAACCAAAACCCCGAAGACGCTTAATTGGAGTAAGTAGTCAATTAATAATGTGAACTACACTCTTAAAAGCAAAATCTTAAAAATGAGAGGGGATAAACGCATAATGCATAATTGCCAAACCTACTTCAATTACACATCTATGTTTACGCTTAATCGAACCATTTTAAAAGTCTAAATGAGAACAAGATGTCCATTTATAAATGTCACACTCCTGCAATAGTTTATTAAAAGATGCAAATATAAATTCTCTAACATAATCACTTTGAATAGTTTTAACTCAGGTATTGAGTTGGTTTTAAATGAAGTTTCAAAAGACCACAAAAATATGTAAAAATTGATCATGAGAATTAAACATATAAAGTTAGGAAAATTTGGAATAATCATCAATAAAATAAATATAATATTTATTATTTTGGTGAGATGTCACAAGAGTTGACACCTAAATGTCAAAATGAATTAATTTTAGGGGGGTCGTGGACTTATAAGAACTAGAAGGATAGGGATAATGATGACTTTTGATAAATGCATATGCTAAGCAAGTTGGTTGTATAGCTAATAACTTGTTAAACATGCGAGATATAGTGGAATAGGCAGCATGACCTAGGCAATGATGTCAGTGAACAAAAGAGGTAGACTGAGATAGGTAATAATTTGAAGAAGAAATCTCAAACTAATTTGATAGTTGATAAAATTCCTAATTAAGATTCCTTTAGAAAATAATCTTACCTGTACGACGACATTTCACTAAAAAACAATTAGGTGAGCAAATAAGATTATAGTTATTTTTTTGTGAAAATTGACTTACTGAAAGTAAATTTTTCTTTTTAGAGAGAATAACTAAGACATTAAAGAGATGAAAATTTTGAGAAATAAAAGTAGCTCTATAGGTTATTAGGAGGTTAGACCCATTACCTATGATAATATGTTGGTTGCCTGTATAAGGTTAAAAAGTGGATAATTGATACAAATTGTTTGTAACATGGTGTGTGGCACCAAAATTTGGATACATAAGTTTGAAAATATTAAGAATGGTGGTAGAATTTCAATAATGTAGAACTGTAGTGTCAAGCCTAAAGATTATGGTAGAGATCCGCGATCACGACACACATTGACTTAATTGCCAAAACGATTATAGAGTTGACATTAAACATTGCCCCTCCTTTGATTTTTGGAATTAACTACATTTGGTGAGTAATTTAGGGCTGAATTTTGTGGGCCTAAGTGTTACCCACTTCGTAAAATTTGTTGCCTAAACCATAGTGACCTATCCACATGAGAAAAAAAACTAGAATTAAACAATTGGTGGAGAGATTGTAGCTAACGAAAATTGAACAATTGGTGGAGAGATTGTAGTTGAGGAAGATTGAACAATTGGTGGAGAGATTCTAACTGATAAAGATTGAACAATTAATAGAGAGATTGTAGTTGACAGATATTGGAAATTGGTGGATAGATTGTAGTTGATGAAGATTGAGCAGTTGGTGGAGATTGTAGCTGATAGAAATTGAACAATTGATGGAGAGATTGTAGCTAATGAAGATTGAGCAAATGATGGAGAGATTATAGTTAAATTAGGATATGTCATTGTTTCCTTTGATAGTTTGGTTTGTAAATTGGGATGCCTTACTTTTATTTCTTTTTCGGTACTTATTAACGGGGGAGGCTATAGGATATTTTAAATGTGAGAGAGGATTGAAGCAAGGTGATTGTCTTTCTCCTTTGCTTTTTCTAAGCATTATGGAGGTCTTGTCTCTTTGCCTAAAGCGTATGGGGGACAGAAATTTGATCCGAATGAAACTTGTCGAAATGGTGAGTCCATTCACCTATCATTTGCTAATGACACACTATTATTGTATAGTATGCAGGAGACATTGGTTTTATGGATCAAAGCTGTCCTAAATTTTTTCCAAGTCATGTTTGACCTTATAATTAATCTTAATAAATACGAGATGTTTCCCATTGGTAATGTAGACAATTTGGAATCATTTGCACCAATTTTGGGATGTAAATGTGGTTGTCTGCCCACTAAGACTTAGGACTTACATTGGGGAATAAGCTAAAAGCGAAGGATGGTTGGGTTCTTGTTGTTGGGAGAGTTTAGAATTGTTTTTCGTCTTGGAAAAGTAAGTATTGATTTGTAGGGGTAGACTTACTTTTAAGAGGAATAACTTATCACAAATCCCAATCTATTTTTATCTCACTGTTGCAAGCCCCTCAGCAAGTTCTGTAATTCGGAAGCTCTGGAAAAAGCAAGCACCATTTGCATTTTTAGGTTGAGGTTAAGAAGGATAAAAACATGTCTGGTCTTGGTGTGAAGGATCTTGTGGTAATAAACAAGGCGTTGCTGGGTAAATAGCTTTGGCGCTTCTATTGTGAAGAAGATAACTTATGGCATGGTTCAATATCGCATAAGGATAGGTATAGAGATACATGTTGGGTGTCAAAAGGTAACTTCAACTTCACTGGTAGGTCTCTTTGGAGGGATATTTGCAGTATGGGTGGTGTTTTTCGGACCAAAGCCAAGGTTGATATTGGGGACGATAAAAATACTCTATTTTGGCACAATATGTGGTTGATGATAGATCTTTTGCTCACAATTTTCCTGGTGTATTTGCGGCATTCTCATCGTAGTTGGCAATGCTGGCTGATTTTTTCATATGGGAAGGATGTGTGGGTGGTCTGTGCCTTATAGAGCCAATTTGCCCCATTGTAGCAAGACATGAGATGGATCTCTAAAATGCTTTTAATAATAGCAACATCGAGTGTGTGTTAGATAGGCAAGACAAGGTTTATGACCTTTCCTTAAAATGTCATTTGGCTGAAGTATATTCTATCAAAATTTTCCTTAATTCTCCTTCTGATTGCTAGGTATGGAATTCTCACTATTCCTAATTTATGCAGACAATGGTGATTCCTTATTAGCATGTGTTCCTTATGTTGTGCTAATAACGAAGATGTAAATCATCTAGTGCTCCAATACAAGTTCTCTAGAAACATTTGGTAGGTTTTTGTGTGGTGTTTAGGCTGACACATTTCTTTTCCTTGTTCAGTGTTGAATTTCTCGCACTGTTGAGATTTTCAACCTAGCTCGTGGCTTCCTAAGCCATCTATTCTCATGATTCCAACTTGCATTTGTTAACACATTTAAAAAGAGAGAAACAAAAATGATTTGGAGTAAGGCTACTAGTAAGAGGATGGTGCTTTGATGATTGTTACCTCCTTGTGCATTCAAGGTGAGGCCTTTTGTTGGTCCCGAATATATCCAAAAGGGTGCGTGAATTGGGTTGATAAAGGATACGTATCTATGATTCAAATAACATGATAAATAAAAGATCACAGTAGAAAAAAACTTGATCATGGTAGGCAAATAGGTTAATGCAATATTTATATAAATAATTATATAGATTAGAGACAAAATAAATCAAACAAATTTAATTTACAAGAATAGTAATCAACCCATGTTAAAAACAGTGTAGAATATAAAAACACAATATGGTGAAAAGCTTGTTTTTGTGTGTGAGCACATACAAATCGACTACTAAATACCCTAACTAAGAGGAGGCGAATTACAACAACAAATTGCTCATCAATCACAATGCAAAGGTCTACAACCTTGTTACACAATCACACAAACTTGTTTCTCAAGCTCTCAATCACGTTCGACAACCTTAAAATGTTCAAAAAATTTTCTTTCGAGTTGCATCTGCTCCTAAGAATAATTTCTCTGTGCACTTTAAAATTTTTCAGACTTAACAACTCAATATAAGCTTCTTATAAGGATGGTTTTAGCTGCTGCATGGGGTAGTATTTATACACCTAAGGAGTGGTTAAGAATCCATTTAAAAACCTAGGCATTGGAAAGGTTACACAAATATTCGTTGGTGATTAATTTAAGCTTCCATATCTATTTTGGACAAGATTTTTCGACCATGAAAGCCTTCCTTGTAGGATGAAATTTGAATGTTGCTTTGGCCTTCTTGCCATTGGATAGAATCTTGATATTCAAGGCTTTTAAATTAGGTTTGGACAAGATTTTCTAACTCTAATTTCATTCCTTATTGATCAAAATATGAACGTTGTGTAACTAAAAAAAATTCTAGCATTGAGATCTTAAATTTCTTGCCAAAAATGAAAATTTCTCTAGGTAGAAAAGCCTTACTGCAGCTTAATCTTGGTGACATTGTGGTCTTTATTTTGGACCAAAAAATTATTTTCTTGAAGAGTTTTAACAAATATTTTGTCTTTGATCTGCTTGACCATGTATTGCACAAATTGTACCATAAATAAATTGAATCAAGGTACTTTAGAGATGGAAGGCTCCACCCGCACTCGCCAACGTGAATGAATTTCCCAATTTAAGTTTTACCAGAGCAAACTTATTTACAATTTATGTTTCACCAACGCGAACTTATTTTTCTTTACATCAAGTTGAACATCAATCTTTTCTTTATTTGTCCCTTTAAATCCATTTATAACCAATGATTTACAGCTACAAAACATTTAGATAAAAGTTAATGGCATGACAATACAAAAGATCAAGGACCTATTGCCAAGAGTATTTTTCAAAGGAAATTCTTATCGTGTAGCCCACAAACTTATCATATGAAAATTAATGTAAGTGCTCGTAAGGTGCACAAATATGAATTTTTAAAGAATTTTAACTTAAGACAACTGAATAAGCACAAATGGACAATGAGAGCAATCATGAAAACTACTTAATCATGATAACAACTCAATGATGTGGAGATATCAAAATGTATAACACATGATCTAATACCTATAAGTTACTTGATGATGAAATTCATGCTAGGTTTGTTAATTTTTGTCCTAGTCATTGCCATATATTACTCTAAGTATCATGGAAGTTGGGTTTATGGATTCTTTGGTACACTCGCTTGGTGTATGTCGAGGTTATTATTTGCAACTTCTTGTATTCTTTTATGTCTCTATAGAGTATTCATAAAAAATAATGGCAAGCAATTTGACAGCAACACATTCAAAGGTTTCTACATTAACCTGAAAAACGAGCTAAAGTTCACAACTAACAAACATCCTCAAGCCAATGGTCAAGTAGAGGTAACAAATAGAGACATAATCCATGGCCTTAAGAAGCACCTTAGAAGAAAGAAAAGTTTATGGGAGACAAACTCCTGGGAGTCTTACGGGCCTAATGCACAACCCCAAGAATGACAACAGGGCAAACTCCTTTTACTATGGCCTTTGAAACAGAAGCCTTGTTCTTGACAAAAAAAAAAAAAAAAACGGAGAACCAAGCTAAAAGAATCTCTTCTTCGATGAAGAAAGAAATGAATCGCAACTAATTCACCACTTAAACTCTTTAAAGGAAAAGTGTGAGCAAGCCCTTATTCGAACAACAGCTTACCAAATGATAATGGCCCAATACCATAATAAAAGGGTAAAAAAAAAATGTCATTTACAAAGGGTGACCTCATGCTCAGGTGATGGGAAGCTGGTAAAAGCAACGAGGGAACTAGCAAACTCGCATCGAATTAGGAAGGGCCCTATTGTGTAATTGAACAGGTTGTCCTAAGTAGCTACAGGCTAAAACAAATGGATAGAACACTCATACTAAGGGTGTGAAACTCTGCTAGATTAAGGATGTACATCCATTGGCAAGAATTCATTGCCTAAGTAGCTTAAATCAAATTGTAATATCTCTTACAATATGTAAACACCTCTTGAATCAATGAAGAAGTTGTCTTTTTGCTCATATACTTATCTTCTTCTGGACAAGAGTAGACCTTACTAAGAAAGTCAGCTCACTTTGTAAAGCTAGCTTTCTCAAAAAAGATAATGACTTACGATCCTTAAAAGTCAACTAATTTCAAAATGGAAACGTCTGTTAAAAAATATAACAATTTACTTGTAAAAAACTCAATCTACCAAGTCTCAAATGACCATTTGCTAGGAAATAAATCGCTCAAAAAGCGAACCCACTTAAAGCAACCCCACGAGACCAATAGTTCTAGACGACTAGCTTGAGACAAAAGCAAACTCACTAAAAAGACTAGGAACAATTAAACACACCTTTATAAATATGTGCGCCTAGAGTGAGCTTGCTATAAAGAAGTCGTGTCTTAATAAGAAGTATGCATCTTTGATAACAATCTGTTCGCATAGGTAGTGGGTCCACTGATTGAGTCTGTGTTACAAAAAACAAAGCATGCACTGAAAAATAGTTAGCTTGTATGGAGAAGTGAGGCCTTTGTGGAAATCTTGTAGAGTGAGAGAACATATGTACCATAAGTGATATATAAAGGCGCGTACGCAATCAAGAAAAAATCCCTCATTTATAAAATGATCTTCACTAGTAGGAGAATCCCACGTGGATACCAACTGGTGAGAGGTAAAACGACATCAATTTTGGGAGGTATATCATGCACAAATTTGTAGGTTAATTTAAAGATTAAAGATGCATCAATTTCAAAACCTAACAAATGCAACTATTTAAACTCACAGTAATAGCTGACTCCTTAGTCTATAGGAAACTTAAAAACCTAAGCAATATTACAGCCCACCATGATTCAAGGACCAAGTGAGGTTCTAAGTTGAGCGATTGGCCGGCCTCACCATACAAGCATAGCCATAAGCTCCCAAAAACACAAAGTAGATTTCAACTTGTCCAAAAAAAGAGCTAGTGAGAAAGAGCAAGCGTAGGGTATCCAAACGAGGAGTGTAAGTGCTAACCCAACCTCAAAGCCTTATGGGCTTAGCTGTAGGCTCCCAAGAGCAACAAGCAAAGATTGGTGCATCCAAACGAGGAGCCAAAGAGCAAGGAAAAGCTGAAGGTAACCAAATGAGGAATGTGGGAGCTAAGGTAATGATAGAGCCTAACGAGTAGAAAAGTGGTGTAACAAGCTTAGGAAAAGGAAAGGCAAAGGAAAGTCTAGTTACAAAATCCCTTCATTCAATAATAATCACAATATGTTGGTGATGTCATGCTGCAAAGCATTAAGAAAGTTAAGAAACCTTAAAAGCCATATAGTATGAGTGAAAAAGTGAGGTGATTTAAGTGACAAGAAAATTAAAGCAACTCTGAAACTTAGAGACAAAATTGCTTCGAGACTTGACTGCTAATAAGAGTCTAAAAGGAACTTAAGCACTAGGACCACAAACAGATCATGTTGGACTAACACTTTGAACAGCCTAATGGAGTGTAAGAGTAGAAAAAGTCACAAGAACAAATGCAGCCAAACTCAAACCTTAGCCAATGAGAGTAACCGAAAGGGTAATTGCAAAATGTTTAAATCCTGTGAAATCTTCTCCTCCTAGAGACCACAATAAACCTGGAGTGCACACTCCCCAAAACCTAGTTTGCCCATAAATGGCTCGCACACTCGGTAACACACATTAATTGACTCCTTAGATTTTATTCAACTTGGTACTTTAGCTCGCTCACCCTACTCTAAAGCTCAACCTTAGCCTTTGTAGAGGAGGCCTTTAGGTTAGTATGAAGCTTTTTCTAGGGCTTTAACAACTTGCCTAAAGATGCAACTCAAGAGTTAAGGTGAGAAGAAATGACCTACTCTACAACAAGTTTTCCCCCTTATCTCTTTAGTTAACTTCACTACTTTCTCTTTTGGCTTCTTAAATTGCTTGCATGCAAACTAAAAGCCAACCTCTTTCTCTCTTAAGTTTGAAAGTTCACCTTGGTCATCTCGACTAGACTGAAGGTGCTCTAGCATTCTCTTCTTCATTTCCTCTAAGGATTGTGAAAGAGAACTAAACAAGGATTTGACTTTAATAAAATTGTCATTATAAAAAACAAACTTGCTAGTGTCGATCAACTTCAAAAGTGAGGACCAGACTTTTCACTAGTTATAGTAGCTTAATGGGTATAAGGATTATCACCATCTGTAAAATTGAAAAAAAAAAAAACTACTCTCTCATGCACCTAAAGGTAGCTTGGCACTCTTAGTTTGAGACTTTTTCCTTGATAAAACTTTATTTGGATGGATGACACAATTAAAAGCCCTTATGTTATTGAAAATAAGGAGATATGCAAATGATACATTTTACCTGGTAAGCCTTATATTACTAAAGTGTGTCTAGTATCTATTACTCCTTAACAAATGGCTTGTCCCCTTGAGGCCAAGTTGGCAAATCTCTCTCTTGAACCTTGACATGAATCAATCCTTTAGCTTGCTTCATGACATTGACAAGGTCATCTTTATGCTCCCCTCTAAGAGACGACTTGTCAACATTTTACTAAACAACAAAAATAGAGGGTTTTAAAAGCCCAGTGATAAAAAGGTTCATTGGCTGATATTTAGCTTTACCTTGTTTCATGTCTTCCAAGAGACTTGCAAGGTCCCATAGATCTTTATCGATTTCTTTACTTACATTAATGAAGTCATAATTAATGTAAGGCAATATAACCTTAAAGATAAAAGAATGATGAAACCACTTTATTCACTTGGATCTTTAGAACTCAAAGTAACCACAGTGTCCAAGTCTTCTTACCCTAAAGATTCAAGCAAGCTCAAGGAAGCATTTAATGGCTCTTTGACCCCCTTTTCATGGCACCCCTAAATACTCCTTACTCCTCTTAAACAACATAGGAATATAAGTTTGAACCTCACTCCTTAGATAGATCAAGTCATATTTTATCTACATATCCTTAATAACTAAGGCTACAAAATTTTTTTGTTGTTGTAGGTAAGGAATATGCTGTAAGTAGCCTTCAAGAGATGACAGTGACTTTAAACGACCATGCTTATAAAAGTCAATATTTAGTAAATCTTACAAACTATAAAATAGTTGAGGATTCCAATCCTATTAAAACCAAACCTCATTTAAATCTTTATAAAGAAAAAGTCATGATAAGACAAGTCTAAAGCTCGTGGCTCCCTCTCTTAAAAAGTTCTTCAAAACATTGGCAACCACTTGTCATGAACTAATAAGTACAAGCCAACCTTTAGTAGGAGACATGCAAAGCGTGCCACAAAGCACCAAATAAGCATGACTCCCACCATCTTTAAGCAAACTCAAACATAAAACACAAGCAACCCATTAACCAATGTTAACTAAAAGTGTAAGACTAATAGTATAGCAAAACTTCTTACAAAGAATGATGCATGGGAAGCCATAAACCAATGTCAAATTGCTTGTTATAGAAGGTAACATACCTAAAATAGAAGGCAATAATTAATACCTCTTAGGAATGTGATACTCTTGCTCCATAACCTACCATTAAGGTCCTACTACTTGACACACAAAAAATATGACCTTATGATGCAATTCAAGTGATTATAAGTGTGGCTAGAGGGTGGACATTCTTTAATCTCCAAAGTTTTAAAACCTAAAGTTGACGAAGAAGTGAATGGTAGAGCAATAAGTAACACCACAAATACTTAGCATAGGAATTAAGCCCACTTATAGCTCCACAATTATAACCCTTGATAGAGCCACTAATAGTTCAAGAAGAAGTATTGCGTTATAAGCGACAATGCCCTCATAAGGGCCTTGATAGGGGTTGCCCACTACAAGCACTAAAGTAGGAAGAAAAGAATGCACTTTTACCTATCGATCCATCTTTCTTGTTATTTATGTTGCTTAATCCTAAAAAAAGCAAACCTAAATGAAATCTCTTACAAGAATAACTTTGCCAAAGATGATGAAAAGTTAGGTAGTATAATGCAATACTAAATATGGGATTATAAGAATAGGATTATTCAAATCAAGTTTCTAAACCCTTGGTAAAAAAAAACCTTAGTATTTCCAAACAAATACCCTAAAAGGAAAGACTAAGAGATTAAGGATGCATGAAGTCAATCTCATTGCCCATTTCAAAACTAGTGTCTTTCCCTTTTACATAATGGGATATGACTCTTAAGAATATCCTACATCCCACAAGTGTTGGAAAAAAAACAAAAAAGCTCGCTTGTCATTGAATGACTTGACATTATAACAATCAAGCTAAAGAATAAAACATCATAACAAAATTGTTAACATGGACCAACTTTCAATGCCTTTTAACTTGATGTAACCAAAAACATAAAGAAATAAAGATAAAAAAAACATCGCAGTCTAGAAAAGTTTAACTTAAGTTCATCATCAAATGACTCGACATCATATGAACTGAGATAAAAGAAAAAAGTATCATTATGGATACTAGCCAAGGGGCAACTTGTCTTAACCATTGAATCCAATATGATTAGGAACACCGAGTAGCATAAATCAAAAGGTAGCTTACCCTAAAAAAGCTTAAACTTGGCTTGAGCTTGCCAACATCACAAATTGGTTCACAATGATTCCATAGCAATTCAAAGTGATGACTAGTAATGACCATTGTTACTATATTAGAAAGAGAAGACACATAAGTTGCCTCAAGATTAAGTAATGAAACATATAAGTATGAAAAGGGAACAAAATTCTTTTGTTGTATTTGAAATATAAGGAATTCATTGCAATAAAGAAAAATAAACTAGTTACCATTCTTTTTCTAAAAAGTTTAAGGAAGAAGCATTAAAGTATGGGAGTAATTTAGTCATTCTATTATTATCTTAAGTGTATCCCTTTTCTTGTCCCTGTGTATAACCCTTTTTATGTCCATCATCATAACTACCACTTACAAGCCCCTTAACACTCTCTCAAAACTCTACTATCATCTTTTTTTTTCAAGCCTTCTCCCTAATGTCTTTGATAACTCATTCCAGTAAGTTAGGTGATACATATGCCTTCAAAGTGAAAATAGCATTTTCCTTATAAACCTCTATTTACTTAAAGGATAAGGAGGGATAAGGATAATAGCTTACTTTCCAAGTAAACATTCCTCCTCACAAGAGTTTGTAAATCTTTTAAGGTAAAAGATGGGGACCCACACGAGCAGCCTCAAAGGTTTCAACAAGTAACCCTTCCTTCAGCCTAACATTCTCCAAACAAAGACCCTTTATCTCATTAAAGGGCTCTTTGATCTTATACTTTAGCTTTGAGCACACTTTTTCCAACTCATTTTTAGCCCTAATCAACTCTCTTACCTTTCTAATAACATTAGGGCAAGTCTTTTTAAACTTCTTTTTTAGTTTGACCTTAGTTCAGAGCTTTCCATTCTCCCTTTTGAGTTTTCTCTGTATGTAATTAAGCCTTGCTTTCTCTTAACTTAAACCCCATATGACATTAAGGCCTCAATAAATCAAATTGACAAGATAAACACACTAGCATAATACATCTCACCTACTAACTCATGGCTTGAGTAACCTTAAAAGGTGATTGACACTTACAGATAATGGATTAAGTGAGCAAAAGCCTTTGCTCCTACCATATCCAAATCAAAGTTGCCAAGCACCCCAAAGGTGTAATTTCCAATGATTATATCTTTAGGTTCCTCTTTTATGAAGTTGGCACACATAAAGGTAATAAAAGGTTCATGAGAGATTGTAGAGGAAGTGCCCTTAACACAACACACCTTTTGCTTATTAGGAGAATTATGAGATCAAATTTTAGAAAAGGAGCACGAAGTAAGCTATGAGTCTTTAACAGTAACCCTACTTGTCTTGCAAACCTTTTTAAACCTTGGCATAATAGGCCTATAAGCCTTTGCCACCCTTTTATACTTTAAAGAATGAGGTGCCTTGGACTTCCCATAACAATACCTTATTTACCATTAAACTCGAGCTTGCCTCTACTTTTTCTTAGGTCTTCAAGATCATGGTGTAACCAACCTACCTAATAAAGCACCCACTTAACCATGTTACTAAAAAACTCCTATCCTATTTAATTGACATTAAGATGTTGAACTCAAATGGGAAAGTATTCCTTATAATATTAATAAGATACTAGGAGACTTATAAAATGAACACCTCAACAACAAAAGACTCTTCCTCGTAAAAGGGAATAAGTTTAAGATCAACCACTTGAACTTTTACAACTATTTGTTTTCATTCTAGATATGAAAGAGATAGACAACCCTTGGAACAATAAGAAAAAATCAAAATCTCAAAATTTTGGCCACAAATAACAAAGCAAATCAAACTTAAAGACAATATAAATGAACTTACCCCTAAAAATGCAAGAATCTTAAATAAACTAACTCCTTAAGAGTTTAGCAAAGCAAGCATTAGCAATCATCATGAAAGGGATTGCCAAGACTTAACACTAAAACTACCAACTATAACAACAAAGGCAAACAAAAGTTCAAAGATTTTCAAAATATCTAACAACAAAGATGATAGTTGTCTCCCTTTTTAGGGAGGGAGCAAGTGATAAGGATTTGAACTTAAGCCCACATTAGGTCTAAATTCTAGTTTAAAGCCTAATATGCTCACTCCCTACCTATGATTAGACTCATGATTGAGCTCATTGCATAGTCTAAGCTCACCTTAGCTCGAATTCTCCATCCTAAATTAGCAAACCTTAATAGGTCCAATTGACAATCCCATTAGCACTGAAAACCCATTAGTTAGGACACATACAAAAGAGGCTTATAAATCACTAATACTAGGTAAGTAACTCGAAGTCATTCTTAATCTACATTAGAAACCAAAATAGCATAAGGAAAGCTTAATCTACTAACTAGAGTGTCAAAAGTGCTAACATAAAGAGCACCTTTAGCCTTAAATTTCCTTTATTTTTCCATCCCTTAACTACAAGCTTAAGTTATAATTGAATCTTTAACTAGGAACTACATCAATGTGGTTACTAGTAACCCAATTTTATGGCACAGTTTTATAGGTAATTCCTTAATTTGGTTATGAATAATCTATGGTCACAAAGTAAGAAATTATTTAACTGAATAAGTCACTCAGTACTACATATACTACTTTATTGGTCAATTGAAAATTTGCATTGTAAGGCATAAATGTCCAAGCAAATATAAAGGTGTAAGATTTACACAATTACACCTTCCCTTTTTTATTTAGTCAAGAAACTAACAAAAGGAATGTGTTGAATAGCATTCCTTGTCCTTGGCTCCAATAAATAAAGCCTTAAAATCAATCAATTTTTCTAAATCATTGATTTGTATCCAAGTGCATAGGTTCCCATTGAGTTAAGTAACCAATCTACTTGCAAGATTGGTTAAGGTTGATTTCATACTAAACAATTCCATAAAGTGGAATAGTTTAATGTGCCTCTTATAAACTTTTAAGTAGATAAACCACTATGGATAAGGTTTAGTAATAAGAATCCAAAGGGAATGGATTAGGTTCTCTTTAAGTATGAATGGTTACATAATTACTATTACAAATATGGTCGTTTGGGTTACATTATTAGGAATTGCTCACCCAAGGAGCTTAGGACTCCAAAAGAGTGTTTAGAATAGAACCAGGTAAGGATTTGGTCTTAGCATATAAGTGTAACTCTTACTGGCTAAAACTTAAATAGCCTTGTAACTAGGTCGACCATGAAGGGAAACAAAAGAATAGTAGCTCAAGTACAAGTTCCAAGAAAAGGACCAAATGAGAAAGAGATGGAATGTCATACATTAATAGAAGTGGGGCTGAGTTAGTGGAAAGAGATTAGGTTATTGATTACCTTAAGGTATTATTAGCCCTAAAGCAAACCTTTATTATAAGTGAGCCAACAAGGGAACTAAAACACGCTATTAACTTGTCAAGCAATGTTAATAATGACTTGCTAATTCCTAAATCAAAAGGGTTGACTCTCTAACAAAAAGTGTTATTTCCCAATGTATCTTAGGTATCAAACTTTCTTGAAAGATCTTTGGTTAACACTATATTTAAGTCATGCTTTAAAAACCCTTATTCTCCACCCTAGGGATGGGAAAGGAAAAGGAAAAAAAAAAGACATTAATCATTTACTTCTAATTCTATCTAAAAAGGTTATAATAACTCTTGGGCCTTAATATTATAAGATTGAATCCACTTCATTACAAGAATTTATAGGAAAAAGGTGCCTCACTAACAAAAGCAATTAGGATTAGGCTTGCAAATGAACTTAAAGGTATCAAGATTTAGAGAGGTTAGGCATTATGAAGGGGCTAAAATAAAGGACCTAACTAAATGTCAAGCCAACTAAAGTTTAAAAGGTGAAAAGGCCCAAGTAGTCCCCCAAAGCTATTAATCTATAGAGCTTGATAATAAAAGCAAAGGAAATAGTCTAAGAAACCTAAGAAAGCTCTCCAATGGTAAGAGTGTAAGCCTTAGCAATTATGGTAGGCTTACAGCCATACAACCATTAATAAGAGTATTGGATTAGAACTATTATGGAGTAGGGCAACCCCTAACAGTTTAAGCTCTTAAAGAGCTCATCCGAAAATATCACCAATCAATGGTATTCCTATTTGAGACCAAATGAAGACATAACCAATTGGAAAGAATCAAATGGAGGCTTCATTATAGTAAGGTAGTATATGTTGATCCTAAAGAAAAAGCCAAATGTCTAGTTGTAACGTGATTGGGCAATGATGGTAAGTGTAATAAGGAAAACAAAGAATTTCATATATATAGCATGTGATTGTCCTAAAGTTATGGGAAAGTCGTACCTAGCTATTGTCTACGGGCTTCTAACAAGTTCAAATTGGCATGGTTTGTGGCATTAAATCAAAAAGCTTAAATTTTGGCTCCAATAATAATTGTGCATAGGAGAATTCAACACACTCATTAAAGCCACAAAGAAGAGAAGGCAGAGATAAGTAAATAATAAAGATAGGGAATTATTGATATATTTTTTTTACAAGAGTACTCTTTAATAGATTTCAAATTTAAAGGGCAGCAATTCACTTAGACTAATTGCCAAGCAAGAGCAACAAACATGCAAGAAAGATTAGTTGCATTATAAAAATTATGGAATGGTGCAAACTCTTTCTCCTTGTTATCCTATTACATGAGCTTTGGTTAGGATCATACCATAATCACATTGTCCTGAATACCATTACATCCAATTACATGCCTAGATCATGTCTTAAATTTGAATCAAAGTGGATTAATTTAAAGGAATGTACTAATTTTATCAAAGAAAGTTAAGCCTTTTAAGTATAGGGTTTTAAACTTTAAGCCAATAAGCTAAAGCATTACAAAATAGTTGTCAAGCAATGAGGACAAAAAAAAGTAGGGAACTCAAGAGCCAAAATAGAGGCATTGAAGATTTAGTTAGATACAATTTAGAGAGGACCAACCATGTTGGAATCAAATGAAAAAAAACTACATATAATATTGGAAATTAACAGATGTTGGAAGCTTAAAGAAATGTGTTAACACTAATAAGTTAAGAATAATTGGTTGTTATATAGAGATTGTAACACCAAGTTCTTGCTGCCAGTGATATCTATAGACAACAAAAAAATCAAATAACGAAATTCTATAAAGAAAGAAGTTATTGGTTAAAAGAGGAAAATGAAATGAGGGAGGAAATTCAACACTTCTTTCAATAGCTTTCTAGATGTTATAAGCATATACATTTAAGGGAAATATTGGCTACTATACCCTACTTACTTCTACAAGAGATGCATAGTTAACGACCTTAATAGTAGAAGTAGAAATTATTGAAGCTATAATTGAGTATGTTCAAATAAAAGCTTTCATAATTATTATACAACATAACCTTTTAACTTTTTGCCACTATTAGGTACTAAGAACCATGCACCCATATTTATGGTCTAAGGAAAGACAAACATTTAGCAAATGTAAATGATGAGATTTGTAGAGTTACATCTAAATTTATGTTTCATTTTTACTTAAACTATAATGTATTTCTATTTTCTACCTTAATATATGCATTTATCATGAGTTATACAAGTTAATAATTGTTAGTGGATATGGATAAAATAAAAGCATAATAGATTTATTGATATAGGATAAAAATAAACCAAAACATACAATAAATAAATAAAATAGGAATCCACCCAATAACTCAAATTAAATGCAAGAAATCACCCAAAAACTAAACTCAATACTTAATATCAATTCAATATTCATGACAAGTCTAATTGACAAAACTAATATTGAACCTTGTTAATAAAGCTAACTAAAGAAGAAAATAGAAATAATAATAAAAAGAAAGAATATCTATGCTAAAAAGGAGAAGATCTCAAAATAACCCAAATAGGAAATGAAAATATCCTAAGTAAGAGAATCCTAATAAATGTGTAAATAAAAATATGTTAAATAAGAGAATCCTAATTAAGTGCAAAATGAGATATTCTAAAAATATCTTACCTTATCAACTACTGCATCATTTCTCTTTAGTTAAAAAGACCTTAACTTTGTTAAGTTATATGCTAAATAAGCATTAAGCAAATTGGGATCCAACAAACAAAGCTCATCCTTTGGAAACTAAGTAACATCAAAAACAAGATATGCTTTCCATTGGATAAAGTAATGTTGAAATTTGCCTTGAGAAGAAGTTGCTTGCTCTTTATCCAAGATAGTGGTCATACTCAGGAAGCCAAGTAACATTGAAAACAAGATGTGTTTTTTATTACATAAGGTAACATCAAAATTTTCCTTAAGAAGCAATATGTTCATCATCCAATATAGTCTTAATGTCCTTAACGTGTATAGCAAAAGATGTCACCTTGAGCACAACAATTCCTATAAGAAGATTATAAGGCAAATAAAAAGGCTCAAAAGTGCCTCAATGAGGTGCTAAATCCTTCACATTGAAAATAAGACTAATATTCAAGTTAGTAAACAAATCAAGTAAATATGCATTAGGTTTAATTTTTCAATGATGGAGTAAGGACTAATAACTAAGGCGTGTAATTTCTTAGAGAAATATTTAAGAAAGCATTTAGAACAAATGTGAACCATGACAAAATCACCCATATTGAAATGTTTTTTTTTTTTTATGATGCACTTCAATAGCTAGTTTATAATTAATATTATTCAAAGCAATTTTGCACCTAATCTTAACATTTAAGTCATGGATGTGTTTGGAAAAATTTTCTTTAGGTTTGGAAGAACAAATGTTAAGGGGAAGGAGAATGTAATCCCTAAAAGACAAGGTTTAGAGACCCAACACACATAAGAAATCAAGCAAGAACCTAAAGGAGCTAAATCAAATTTTAATCATGCAAACCCTAGACTTAATGTTTAAAGGAACATGAACCTAAGGTATAAAAAAGGATATAGACATTGAACTCTAGAAAATAATGAATTTGAGAGTGATAAATTGAGTTGAATGTCATAAGAGGAGTTAGTTTTTGATAAGTTATTTAGTTCTTAAAAGGATTAAAAGGGAAGATTCTTTCTTTTCAATTCACATAATCATCTCCTCCTTTTAACAATAAAATCAAGTTTATTCATAGGTTAAAATAACAACCCTCAAAACCCTAAAAGTAAAGACAATGATATATTTCTAAAAGATATGAACACTTTTATTTTATTGTAAACTCTTATTTTATAACTAATTCTTTTTTAAAAGTAGATTTTATTACTTAACTCAAACCCATTAGGCACTCCACTCATATTAATAAATCCTTGGTCCTTTTTCAAACTTAAATTCATGTCATTTGTAACTTAGTTGGCCTGAATATTCTTTAACCCATTTAGTACTTCTTTCATTTTTTTAGCCCTTAAATGTGTCATTGGCTCTTTGTGAATACTCAATGAATACTTAGAAGCCCTCTATACATCGACTCCTCTATAGATCCCATCATTCCCTCTCTCCTTAAAAGGATTTATCCTCTAATCATCACTTACATCAAAGGAAAAAGATTATAAATATTAAATGTTGCATTGATATTATACTCACTAAGAAGGTCTAACTTATAGGTATTGTCATTAATTTGTGCCATTACTTGAAATGAACCATCTACTTCAAGCTATAGTTTTAAGTGCCTTTGAGCCAAGAATTTTTCCTTATGCATATGCACCCAAACCTAGTCACTAAGTTTAAACACCACTTTCTTTCATCCTTTGTTAAAATGGGATGCATATTTCTTAATTCATTTTGCAATTTGTTGTTGCACCTTTTTAAGCAACTTTTTCACTATTTTAGCTTTGCATTCACCATCTAAGTTAGCAAACTCATCTACAAGTAAAGACATCAAATTCAAAGGAGTTAAAGGACTACAATCATACACAATTTCAAATAGAGAGTAACTAATAAAAGAATGAACATTTTTTTATATGCAAACTATACCTGTGGTAAACAATTTTCCCACATTTTCATATTCATTCGAATAATAACATGCAAAAAAGTAGAAAGAGTTTATTTAATTATCTTGGTTTTTGCATATGTTTATGAATGATAAGTAGTTGAGAATATTAATTTAGTTCTTAACTTATCCCATAATGTCTTCCAAAAGTAGCTAAAAAACTTTATATCTTGCTTTGAAATAATACTCTAAGGCATGTCATGCAATTTATTTAACATATCACCTAATCTAGGTAAGGGATGATAAAATTTTATAGTGATTTTGTTGACTGCTCTATAGTCAATGCTCTATAGTCACATCCTTTTTGGGCCCAAGCAATACTAGAATTACATATGGACTTATGCTCTCCCTTACATATCCTTTTATCATAAACTCTTTAACTCTTTAACTCTTTAACTTGCCTTTAAAGCTCCTTTATCTTCTTATAATTTCTTTTGTAAGCTAGTCAACTTGGAATTCTTGCATTAAGGATGAATTTAATCTGATATTATATTCCCCTTAATGGTGGCAAACCACTTGGTTTTTCAAGATAAACATAACCAAATTCATGCAAAAGAAAAACAATAACACTAAGTAAAGAGAGGTTAAGTTTATTTGTACTAAAATGAGTCTCTCTATGCAAAAGGACAATCATAGGCTATTTTGAATACAAAAAGTCTCTTAACATCACTTTCTTTTACATACAAACTCCCAATTTTTCTCTTTTGTCCTTTTCCTTCCTTTCTCTTGGTCCATATCCTTTCTCCTCTTTTTTTTCCCTTATTTCTCCTCTTGGCCTTAATTTATTTTTCCTTCTCACTCTCCTTTTTAATCCTCAATTAATCTTTATAAACTTACCAAGGTGTCAAAGGTATAAGAGTAATAGATTTATCATTTATTATAAAGAGTACCTATTCTTATACCCATCATACATTATATATCGATCATATTATCATGGTTTTCATGACAAAATATGCCTAGTTTACATGTGTAAAACATCACATAAGACTTCATAAGTATATCTCCTAATAGTAAATAGTACTAAAACTTACTTATTTATTTTAGCTTCATTACATTCACTTAACCATTAAAATTTATATGGCCTACAGTGCTTAATAGTAGGTAAATAAAGCTTTTTAACTAAAGTAGTGTTAGCTACATTTGTACAACTACCTTCATTAATGTTCATATTATATACTCTATTTTTGATACAACACCATGTATAAAAAATATTATCTCTTTGCACTTTATCATCTTTCTTGGTTTGTACACTTAATGTTCCTCTAACCACCAACACATCTCCCTCAATTAGGTACTCCTCCCCATAACTTGTATCTTTCAATGGTGGCATAAAGTCATCATTAAACTCCCTTTTGGTCTCAATATCACCATTACCTTACAACACCATGCTACACTTATTTAGACATTGAGATGCAAGACACTAAGATGCAATATGTCCCCTTACAAAACACTTATAATATCTAACACCTTTACGTTTACTAGGTTGGGAATTAGAATTTACTTTTCACCTTTCTATAACTCATTTCCTTACTTTTGTACGATTTGGCCTTGGGCTTATAATTAACCCTCTCCTCCCTTTTACTTTAATTCAACTTCCATAATGTAGTGGAACCCAAATTCTATCCATTCCATAGAATGCTTTCATTTGAGTAGCCTCTCAACTTTCATTGTCATGTGCACCATGTCCTCTAACTCCATATAATATTGTAATTCAACTATGTTGGCAATATCTCTATTTAACTCTTACAAGAATTAAGCCATGATTGCTTCTTTATTCTCCTCCATATTAGTATAAATCATGACAATCTCTATCTTCTTGTAGTAATTCTCCACACTTTTAGTGTCTTAAGTAAGCCCTTGCAATCTTTGGTACAAATCCATATAATAATAATTAGAATAAACCTCCTTTTCATGATAACTTTTATCTCATTCCATATATTAATTGGCCTATCATGATTCCTTCTCCAAGTCAAAACAAGTTAATCCCATTAAGTAATAACATAATCAGTAAATTCAATAGTAGCAAGTTTTACTTTTTTGTTTCTCTTTATAGTAGTTATGATAATTAAAGACTAACTCAACGTTCTTCTCCTATTGTAAATAGGTTTCTGGATTATTTTTTCCTTGGAATGGAGGAATTTTCATTTTAATGCTACCAAAAACATAATCATAAACATTTTGTCTCCTAAAATTTCTTTGACCATTTATATTATTGGCAATTTTAACCAAAGTAGCTAAATCATCAAATTCATCATCATTTACATGGCCATAGTCCCGTCTCTCATTCTTTCTTGCATTAGGAACCTCATAATCCTT
Source organism: Bruguiera hainesii (assembly GCA_023213295.1). Classification (NCBI taxonomy): domain Eukaryota; kingdom Viridiplantae; phylum Streptophyta; class Magnoliopsida; order Malpighiales; family Rhizophoraceae; genus Bruguiera; species Bruguiera hainesii. The sequence goes on along the minus strand of JAHOYR010000002.1, from coordinate 7,304,788 downwards.
ATGTTTTCTTTTTAATTCCACTATTGTATTAGCTTGTTCCTTCATCTTATTCCTTATATCATCAAATCTAATATTCTTGCACTCAAATTATTATTGTATAACTTTGATCATGAACAACACATCACCACCTCCCTTTTCAGCTTCACCTTTGTCTTTTGAAGACATAGTGTTAATTCTACACAAAATAGCTAAGATAACTCACAAAACACTCCCTCACATGTTTTAATAAAAAATGGTGTTACACACCTTTATGGTTACACTTTTCAAGGCTTTTTCTCAATATGTGTTTATACTCTTACCTTTTATCGCTCAAATTATCTCCCTTAATTCTTCATTAAACTAAACAACCTTAATCAAAGTCACCTTATAACTAAATAATTCCAACAAATCAATATCAAAGAACTTTAAGAAAGTATAATGGATAAAAATTGTGGGTTAGAAGAAAACAATAATATTAAATTGCAACATATAAAGGGGGAATAATTTTATTTGAATCCTTGTAGGAACCAAGAAGTAATAAGGTCAACTCTTTTAATTTAGGATTTCCTTATATTGTAAGATGTTCAATTAAAAAGGAAATAGAACCTCTATTTAAACATGATTTACTTCTTTTTGTTTTTGTTTTTTTTTTCTTTTTTTCTTCTTTTTATATATTTTTATTATTTTTTGTCTTTTTTTTATTTTTTTGCATGAATTTAAATAAAAGAAAAGATAAACTAGGGTTTGTAAGTTCAAAGAACAAAAGGTGTATCAAAAACTACTAAGAAGAAGAATAAGAGAATAACCTAAATTTAGATATGTAAGCCTGATTTGGACCCAAGTTTTAATACCAATTAATGTGAATCTTAAAAGACAAAACTTAAAGACCAATTATGCATAGAGAATCAAACAAGATCTAAAGAAAGATAAATTAGATTTGAATCATACAAATACTAAACCCAATATTTAAAGGAATATGAATCTAAAATATAAAAAAAGAATATAGATATCACATTTTAGAAAAAAATGAATTTGGAAGTGATAAGTTAGGTTGAATATCACAAGAAGAATTAGTTCCTGATAAGTTATTTAGTTCTTAAAAGAATTGAAAGAGAAGATTTTTACTTTTCAATTCATATAATCATTTCCCCTTTTTAACAATGAAATAAACTTTATTTATAAGTTGAAATAACAACCTTAAAAATCCTAAAAATAGAGATAATGATATACTTTTAAAAGATAAAAACACTTGTATTTTATTATAAATTTCTATTTTATAACAAACGCTTACTTAGGAATGAATTTTATTACTTAACCCTAACCTATTAAGCACTTCAATGATATTAATAAAGGTTTAGTCCTTTTTCAAGTTTAAATTCATGTCATTTGCAACTTGATTGGCCCAAATATCCTCAATTAATGCATTTAGTGCTTCTTTCATCTTTTTAGTCCTTGAATGTGTTATTAGCCCTTCATAAATGCTCAATGGATCTTAGAAACCCTCTATGGATCTCGTTAGAAAGGGAACAAGATCAATAGTTATGCATGGAATAAAGGCACAAACAATCTGAAAAGGATTTTTACTAGTGGACCTATTAATAAAATTATTATAGGCAAACTAAAAAAATCAATAATATCAATTCCCAATTGCCTTGTTTTTCATCCAAAAGACACCTACATAAATCACCCAAACTTCAATTAGTTACCTTATTTTAACCATTTGTTTGAGGGTGGAATGCAAATGAAAATTTCAAAGTAGTCCTAAATAATTTCCAAAGCATCTTTCAAAAGTAATTAACAAATTTGGCATCCCTATTAGACACAATGGAAGTAGGAAAACCATTCAACTTGATAACTTCTCTAAACAATAGCTTGGCAATATAAAATCTATCAATAGACTTATTACATTAAATGAAATGAGCCATTTTAAAAATTTTGTCCACAACAACAAAAATGGAATCATGACCATGAGTCATTCTAAGTAAACCAAGTACAAAATTATGCTTATATCATGCCAAAGTGCATATGGAATGGGAGATGGAGTGTACAAATCAACATTATGCTTTTTAACTATAATAACCTAAAAAGTATGGCATTATGACAAAATCCTAAATACATCCATTTGTAAGGAAGGCTAATAGAACCTATCCTTAACAAATGTGATGGTCTTATCCCTTCTTAAATGACTAGTTAACCCATTGGCATGCATTTCCCAAACAAAAAAGTCACAAAGTGATATATAAGAAATACATAACTTGTTAGCTTTAAATAAATAACCATAATAAATTACAAAATCAATATATTCCTATAATAACAATCATTAACAAACTAAAATATAAGACCAAAATCAAGACATGTGGGATACTCTTCATGAAATCTTTGAAACCCTACAACATAAGCATTCATCATTTAAAGGACATAACAACTTAACTCAAAACATTAGAAACTTTTTTTTCTACATCAAAACAATGCTTAAGTATAAAAGTATAAAAGAATACTTATTGAGAAACTTAACCAATACAACATGCTTAGCATTCAATTTCTTTTAAGAATTCAAATAACATAATATTTGATGATAAAAAAACAAAGCAAACTCTTGAGGTAAAAGATAATACCTCTAATAGCGATAAGACTAAACCACAACATAAAACTTTTTATCATATGTTCAACATCTCTACTTCGTCTAATTAAATTTTTCACTAAAAAATGCAATAAGATGTCCTTCCTAACTCAAGACTTTTCCTATGTTAACTTTTGACACATCATAAGCAACTTCAAACACCTTGTTATAGTCAAGATGCCTTAAAATATAAGCTTTGCTAATTTTCTTTTTAATGTGATTAAAATCTATAGTAGCTTTATTAAACCATGGAACTTCTCCCTTCTTCAAACAATTAATGATAAGGGTTATTATGGTATTAAATTTCTTAATTAACCTCCTATAGAAATAGACTAAGCCATGAAACTATAAGCATCAATAAAAGACTTAGGCTCAAGCCACTCTCTAATGACTCTAACCTTCTTAAGATTAATAGCTATACCTAGGGTAATAACTATAAAACTAAGAATAATACCTTAGACTACAAAAAGGAGCACTTCTTAATATTGACTTAAAGTTTGACTTCCCTAAGGGTAAGGAAAATTGACTACAAATGATCGAAGTGCTATTTTTTGGATTTATTATAGACAAAGATATCATTGAAATAGACCATTAAGAACTTACCTATGAGGCTTTAAGACGTAAGTTATAACCCTCATAAAGGTACTAAAAGTATAGACAATTTGAAAGATATAACTAATTACTCATTCAATCCATCATGTGTCTTAAATGTAGTTTTTCACTTAACCCTAGGCCTAATGCAAATCTAATGGTACTCACCACAAAGGTCTATCTTGGAATACCAACTAAAACTAGCCAACATGCCTGATATATCCTCTAGCCCAAGAATAAGAAACATGTACTTGACAATAATCTTGTTAATGGCTTAACCATTAGTACACATCCTTTATAAACTATCTTTTTTAGGGGTTAACAAGGCAAGAACATCACAAAGATTAAGACTATAATGCACAAACCCTTAAAAAGTAGTTCTTTTACTTATTTGTTCAATTCCTCACATTCCTTAAGGTTTATCTTATAGTGTGGAAGATTAGATAGTTGTGAATTAGAAATTAAGTCAATGGCATGTGGTATGTCTTTTATGAGTGGTAGCTCACTCAAGTGATCATTTGGTATGATAGGAGGAAGGTCAATACTAGGTATGTTAGATGGCGGATTTACTTTTTTGTCAACAATAGCTATTAAGTAATCTTATACTTCTCAACTCTCTCTTAAAGATCTTGTGATCTAAGATGCAAAGACCCTTCTTGGTAAACATAAAGTAGGAAGATTTGGTCTTCGACTTAATGTCCTTAACACAAGACTTTGCGTGATTTAAAATGATATTCTTACCTTTGTAGTTAAGGACATGTATTTTCTGTACCATGATTGGTCATATTAAGGTCATAAAGCCAAGGAAAACATAGAAGGATGTAGGCTACATCTATAGGCAAGACATCATAGTAAACTTTATTCTTGTAGTCATCTCATTAAATAGAAACTAAACATTCTTTAGTGACTAGTAAGGTGATTTTGTTAACTTAAACTACCTAAAAAGAAAGGGTAGACTTAACAACAACATTCATGATACTCCCTCTATCAATGACTAGTTTACAACTATGATCTTCTAACTTAACATAAGTGTAAAAAATACATGTACATTTCCATGTATCATTGTCCATAACTATAAACAAAACACACCTAGCAATAGCATAATGCTAGTCATCTTTCTCAAAATCCTCTCCTTTCTTATCCTCTTCCCTAGAATTCTATAGGATCAATTATCTAATTTTCACTCATTAAAAGATTATTAAGCTCTTTCCCTAAAACAAAGGCACGATCAAGGCAATAGAAGATAGTGTGACCCTTTTTATGACATCAATAACACTAAGTAAAAGAGTTACTAGTATGAGACTCAAAGGAAGAACTTAAAAAATAAAGATTGCAATAAAAGAATTCTTGTTTCACAGGAGGAGACTAATTGATAAACTTAAACTAAGATGTAAAACCATAAGAAAAAGTGAATTGAGATAGATGTGATGCACTAATAAAGGTGGATGCACAAGTGAATGAAGAGGTCTTGTACTTTTCAACCTTTAAGATCTTGTGATAGGCCTCCTTTAAAGACTTAAAAGCAACTAAAATGGCCTTTTTTTGGATATTAGATTTAAGACCATTAATAAAATAATAAATAATAATAAAAGATTGTTCATACAACTCACACTTAAAAAAAGGCTTCTTAAATTTAGACATGTATGATATGATGCTAGAAGGTTGTTGTTTATGATTTAAGAGCTTATTCAAAAGTTAGCTCTTATGGCAGGTGGGAATGTATTTAGCTTTTAATTTCATTTTCATGACTTTTCATCTAGTAATAAAGGGTTTACATAAATGCACTAACTCGTAAAACTCATTTTTCCAATATTTTTTAATAAGACTAACTAATTTCATTTTAGTAATGTGAAAACATTCAAGATTTATCATACATACCAATTAAAGTAATCTTTTTAGTTATTAAGTTAATCCATAACACATCAGCATTTAATTCCCCATTATCCTCAAGTGCATCTAACTTGATTTTCTTGATGATATAATTGTAATCTAGACATGCATTCATATGATATGACATATGAGTTCAACTATGCTCAACATGGATATCATTATGAAAATTATGAATAAGATGCCTACATGGACCTTAAAGGGTATAATGAGCAAGGTTAGCATTAGAATTAAATTTGACAACATCAAATTAATTGTTAGGCATAAGTGTACCATGTAGATTTCCACTTAAGGGAAACCTATCAATTGCTCTTAGGGTGATGAAATTCCTAAAGTCAATTATACATAGGTTAAGTTTAAGAAATTAAACATCGACAAAACCTTCAAAATCATAGAGTGACCTATTTGATTACTTAACAAATTCATCCTTTAGTTGCTTTTTCAAACATTTTAAAATTAAGTTTTATTTATTAGATAATTCTACAAAATCACTTCTGAGACTGTTCAATTTTAATTTTAATAAAAAAAATTATGCTAAGATAAAACATTAATTATGAAAAGTAATAAAAATTATAAAATACTAAGATGTACAACACTAGAAATAAAATATGAAGTGAATGATGTGACAATAAATTAAAGATTCAAGTAAATAGATGCAAAAAGAGAATATAACAATTATCAATAAAGAACAAGGTTATGATAAATAGAATGCAACAAAGCAATATAATAAAGAAATAAATAGAAAACTGAATTAAGGGAATTTTCTATTTTAGATCTAAAACAAATTTCCTTAACTTTTGAAAAGATAATAATCCCAATTTTGAAAGAGAGAAAATACACCTAGGTGGTTACCTTATACCAAGAAGAGAAATTATTGTTATGCATAAGAAACTTTAATAATAAAGGCAGTGGCAAGGGTGGTAGAGCATGTTATGATTTCTTTGATGAATAATGAAAGATAGGATGACAATAATAGAAAAAAATAAAATTAACTAGTTTAAATGTGATTTTGGGGTTATTTGTGTGATTTTGGATTGTGGTTTAAGCTCTAATAACAAATTAATATAAGATAGAAATGAGTCACAAGATAAAATAAATAAATAGTATGAGAATTCACCTAAAATTAAATTTAATACTCAATATCAATTTAATATTCATAACAGGTTTGATTGACAAAGTTACTACTAAACTTTATTTATAAGATTGGCTAAATAAGAAAATTTCTCTTAAAAAGAAGAATATTTCAAAATAACCTAAATAAGAAATGAAAATATCCCCAATATGAGAATTCTAATAAGTTTGTAAATAAAAATATCACTAATTAAAAGATTTTAATAAGTGTATAAATAAAAATATTTTAAATAAAAGAATTTTAATTAAATACAAAAATATATTTTTTAAAATATTTCTTTTAAAAATATCTTCTCTTATTTGTCTCACTTTCAATTTTTAAAAATAGAAAAATTGCTTTTCCAATAATTGCAAAACTCCCATGTTGAATTCATAATGGCAACTTAGGCGTAACTACAGAATAAATCTTTCAAAAGTCCTAAATATTTGGAGATTGTTACAATTAAGTTCTAATTTTTTAAAAATTTTCAAACTAATCCTAAGTATTAAATTTTCATTCAATATGAATCTTGTTTATAATAAAAATTGATTAAACTATTAAATATATAATTTAATTTTATGAATAATTTTGCAAAATATATTTTAAATATATAAAAATTCTTTTACGTGCATATTTGACTAAATTTTTATCCTTTATCTTATATCTAAAAGAGAAAAATAAAAAAAAATTAAAATGTTTATCTTTTTATATGAAAAAATAAAGAATTTAGTAAAATATCCTCTTAAATATATTTTTAAGACATTGTTTAAGGTATTTTTTATATAATTTTTATTAAATCAAATTATATATTCAACAATTGGGTGAATTTATGTTTAAAAAAATTTATATATAATAAAAATTAAAAGTTAATGATTAATTTGAAAATTTTAAAAAAATAAAACTTAATTATAAAAGTTATTAAAAATTTAAGCTTAGCCCGGCACGACTACTATTTAATGCCCACTTTGGATTAGAGGGCGCTGCTCTGGCCACTTTCACAAGGTGGCCCAATAATCACATGAGTGTACAACGTCACCCGCGTCTGGGAATGTGACATCCTAGTAGTGGGACTCTTCCCAAAATTAGCCACCGGCGGGCCATGTGAGCCTTTTAGTCTACACGGTAGGTGGAGTTAGGAATCACCGCTCGCCATGCATGCATCATGAGAAACATGGTAAGGTAACATGATTTTTTTTTTTTTAAATAATATATATTAATATGTACATCTGAAAACACAAATCATCTATAGCTCACTTTGTGTATTGGAGACGGTACCAAAATGGTCTTCAAGATTAGAAGAAATCCAATTAGCCCGTACTCTGCTGTTTATCGAGTGCCCTTTTCCACGTTTGAAGATTGTTGTTTCTTTCAGTGATTTGTTGTTGTTGTTGCGGAGAAGTATGCCTAACGAGGACTTCCAATTCAAAAGAGCTACGGCAACCAGAATTTAACGGTAGTAGCTTTTGTGTGGTGGTTCGGGTTCCTCTCTGTTTCTGCTATGGGCCCCGCTCGCCCTTCCATCCGAAGATCCCTTCGAATCTTCCCCCCCACCCCACCCTCTCCCACCACACCCCCTCCTCCTCCTCCTCCTCCTCCTCCTCTCCCCAGTCATCTCTCCTTCCCTCCCTCGCAGCACAAAAGCCACGGCTGCATTTCTTTCTTTCGTACATTAACAAAGAAAAATATTAAAAGAAAAGAAAATTCAAAAACAGAAACACAGAAAAGATAAAACAACGAGTCTTTGAACACAGAACGAACAAACAAAAAAACAAAAAGAAAAAACGAGTAGTAAAAATGAGAGCTTTCGATTCGCGTTTTCTGTTGATTGATATCAAGAGTTCGTGTTATTCTGCCCACCAGGTCCCACTCTCGGCACTCAGTTATATCTCGACCATCTCTTCTTCGATTCGCCGAACACGTGGGTTGCACGGGCGAACTGCCTACTCGAAGAAATCATCGGTTCTTCGGGCCCCAGAGGTCAGACGGCCGTTCGATCGGTACCACCGCCCAGCTGGGAACCGGTTGGCTCCTGAATCGGGAAATTCGGCTTCTTCGTCGGCTCCGTCGAGTTTGGAGGCCAATTCGGAGTTGGGCATATTTCTTGCGTTGTTGCCCTCGAGGATGAGGAGAGAGCTGGGTGGCCATGGGGAGATTGGTGAGTTGATCGAAGTTGTGATGGACTTGGGCAGGAAGCCTCTCGCGAGGTTTCCTTCTGGGGATTGGGTCATCTCGGAGCAGCCTGTGAAGTTTGAGGATTTAAGGCATGCCACTTCCAAGGTGATAAACTTACGAAGGAATCAATGATTTATATTGTGCTCTGCTGATATTGATAACGAGGTCAATTAATTGTGCCCGCCTCCCCCACCCCGAACCCCATCAAAAAAGTAAAAAAAAAACAGAGAGAGAGATCTATGCACTGCTCTGATGTTATTAAGTTACAACAGACACAGCTTGGTTTGATGTAAGTTAAGGTTTAATTCAAAAACTATTGTATACACGCTGAGGTGATAAATGTTAAACGTAATTTTTAAGTAATGATCTTGGAAGTTGGATACTGGGTTTAGATTTTCTCCATGTCTGTCTCACCGCTTAGGTTGGCGAATTTTCGGATGACAACCGTTCCGGTATTGATAGCTGTCTGCACCGTATAAGTGCCATTCGCAACCGTAAAAAGCAAATTATTGGTCTCACTTGTCGGGTGGGCCGGGCTGTATCCGGAAGTGCTGAAATTATCCGTGACTTGGTTGAAGGGGGAGGCTCCATTTTAGTCATAGGCCCTCCAGGAGTGGGTAAAACAACCTTGATCAGGTACTCATTCTTCCATTTTTTCTTTTTTTTATTTTTATTAAAAAGTGGAGCAATTGAGTAGGAGTTCACTTTTCACTGGCACAGCCCGCACACAGACAGATACGCAGATCATTGTTTGTATTATACCCGTGATGTGTTGGTTTTCTTGTGTAGACTTGCTATGTATGATTTCTGCAGGATCCCTTAATCTTCATGGCCTAGGACCATTAATAGATGTATTATAGACAACTGCTAAGAGAATTTCAGATTGCATTTTTCTGTTTATGTTTCTCTTTAGACTATGCCTCTTGTGGTGATGCATTTATTGTTCCTCTGTTGAAAGTTGCACCAAGCAGAAAAAAATTTAAAAAAAAAATCACTTGGGAAAAGAAAATGAGTCAAGATGGTCTTATCATTCAACCTTTTTTCTTTATTTGGTAGTTAAGCATCATCTTGCCATGTTCCTTCCTTTAGGGATTGAGAGAATTTACATATTTTCTTATTTATGGTTAAACTCTTTTTATATGTGCCTTTTCCTCCATATTTTTGCAACTGTAGAGAAATAGCCAGAATGTTGGCAGATGACCAGGGGAAACGTGTTGTCATTGTAGACACATCAAATGAGATTGGGGGCGATGGGGATATCCCGCATGCAGGAATAGGTCATGCGAGAAGGATGCAAGTTCCAAATGTTAATCTGCAGCATAATGTGAGTGTCTGACATAATTTGGCATCCTATCAGTAATGATTGGATATTACCTGATCTTCTTGTATTTGTCGTTGTGAATTTCATGCAGGTTATGATTGAAGCAGTTGAAAATCATATGCCTGAGGCTATAATTATTGATGAGATTGGAACAGAGCTTGAAGCCTTAGCTGCCAGCACCATTGCCCAACGTGGAGTTCAGTTAGTTGGAACAGCCCATGGAATGACCATAGATAGCATAATTAAGAATCCATCCTTGCAGATTCTTGTTGGTGGCATAGAGGTGCAAAGAAACTCTTTATCAGTTCACTCTACCTAGCTCACCTAGATGTTCACTCTGTGTCATAGAAGTTATATTTATGGAGTCCTATTATATCTGGACTTCTGGTGTGACATACAAAGGGGCTCTGGAATAGCAAATACATTTCACATTAACGTGCATGGATGAATAGTCACCAGCCTAACCACCGTTATGGAATTACTTTCTGATTAACTCGTACTAGTTCATTCATTTGGAAACAGAGTGTAACTCTTGGTGATGAAGAAGCAAGGAAAAGGAAAGTCCAGAAGACAATTCTTGAGAGGAAAGGGCCTCCCACATTTACATGTGCTGTTGAGATTATATCTCGAACTGAATGTCATGTTCACCACAGATTAGATGCAACAGTTGATGCTATTTTGGCAGGTATATTTTACATTCTCTTGAAGCTTGTTTTAAAGTGATGAAACATCAGTTCACTTATCTTCTTATTGAATTTCCTTGCAACTTGGCTCTTCTCGAACCTTTGTTTTCCTTGCTAATAGGAAAGACACCATTATTTGAAATCCGTCACATGGATGCCGAAGCTGATGATTCTCCAAAGCACACTCCAATTATCAGAAAGGACCATGTAGAACACGAAGGCATGAAAATTACTGAATACAGGGGTGTTGAAGTGCAGTCCGAAGAAGAAGATGAAGATCATCATTCTCACCTGTCCAAGAAATGGAAAACTAGCATATCTTTAGGCAAGAAGAGTGCACCAGTACGTGTCTACACGTACAAGGTAAAATTAGTTGAGATGCCCATATCAAACTTTTCCTCCACTTTCCACTGATGTGCAACATTTGCTGTACATTCGTGTAGTTCTCATTTAGGGTATATCAATTTCCTCTTTTTATGATTAAGTTAGCCTCCCTGGTAACATCTATTTTGGAAGGACAATATTTACACCATATGCATATTTGATTTATTTTGGTTTAGATCCTTGAAGCTGATCTGTTACAAGTAGTGACAGTAATGGGGCTTGAGGATGAAATAGATGCTACTGATGACATTGGAACAGCAGATGCAATTCTTGCATCCAGTTCTGAATTGAAGCAGAATCCATGGATACGTGGTGTGGCTAAATATCACCAGTTGCCAGTATTTGTTATCAAGGTATTTTTGTGCTTCTATTGCTTGCTCTCTTTCCACTGCTTACTCTATTTCAAAAGTTTCATGTCATTATGATGATCTAAGGACCTTGAAATTGGGTTGGGAACATGCCAATGGTGGTGCTAATGCAGCCTTTGTGCCTCAGTTATTACAAGGAAATGGATATTTACTTCTGAGATTGTGGCCAATGAGCTTTTTCAGGACTGTTCCCATTAATTTTATCAATTTGTGACCAGATCTTTTGTATGATCTTCTCGGCAGTCAAACACAATGGCACAAATGGTTAAGGCTGTTCGCTTGATTATCGGAATGGAATCATTTGGCTCCACATCACAGCAGCCACTGAAAGACTCCATTGACATTGAAATTGAAGATGACACGCCAAAGCAGAAACCTACTCTCGAAGAAATTGATGCTTTGGAGGTGCAATTCCATACTCTTGGCCTTTTACCATGCTATTCTCTCTTTTGCAGTTACAATTAATCTATCTACTTCACAATACTCTTCACTAATGTCTTGTTTAAAAACTTTTTGGTAGGAGGTTAGACTGGCAATTGAATACATTGTCATCCCCGGTGGAGAGGCTGTGGAGCTTCTTCCTAGACGCGCTGATATAATTGCTCGGCAGCTAGAGCTCGTGGAGAGCTATCAGTTGGCTGCAGAAAATTCGGGTACTGAACTCAACCCCAGGTTGCAGATCCTTCCCTCAAGGACAAACAAGAATATTTCATCAGAGTCTAAAAAATCTAGTCCAGCTTTGCAAGATGCAAAGAGCTCGAAACCACTAACTGGAAGCAATGGAGGTTCCAGTGTCGCTAGGCTGCCCCTTGTGCCCGAATAACCTAACAAACCATTCCATACGCTTACTCGCAGTTTTATTATGTATCGTTATGTGTAAAGTCCTGTACATTAGGCAAGTATCCCATTAATGCGTGAACCAATTGTGTCTCTCGTCCGGTGGTGCAATGGCATTCTTTGTCTTTATTTCGATGAAAGTGAAAAATCACAAAATTCAAGGCAAGTTCAATCGCTTAATATATTTTCGTCTAATGTTAAGGTTACAATTGTATAGCGAAGTAAATTTGCATTCAAATCATCGAGCTAGGTTGGGACATGTTATTGAGGTAGGGGTTCATGTCTGACATATGAACCCATTACTCTGCCTTCTTGGAGGCTTTGAAAGTAGTCTTTTGGATAGTATTTTTACTTTCCAAAGCAAAGGGAAAAAAAAAAAAACTAATTAATTTATTATGAACAATAGATCTTAGGTTCCGTACCTAGATTGATGGATTGATGGTCAGTGCGAAGCAAATCAAATCTTCAGGACAAAAATTTTTGAAGAGTCCCTGGAGTGCAAGGAACAATGACTATGATACAAGAAAAAGTCAGGTTAAATTGATGACTAAAGGAGTTTGACAAAAGAACAGGACAACACGTGTTACATAAAAAATAGAACAAGAGATGTGGGAAGAATTTGTTAGTCTATTAGAGGGGTCCTGTTACTATAAGATGAGTTGTGTGATAACTACTACAGAGAATAGTGTGAGAATCACTTGATCATATGACAATCACTGTATTAGGAATTGAATACAATGTAATTGATTTGAGTTGTATTTATAATATTGGATAATAAAAAATCTCTTTTTCTTTCTATTTTATCTGTATTGTATCACCTTTGGATTCGGACTTGGAGATCCTTTTCTTTCTTAGATTTTTCTATTATGAATCTATTGTATCATTTTGGTATAAGAGCAATTCATCCTTGGTTTGCTTCCATGGCTGCCAATAGGTGATCTCACGATGAGGTTTGGATCTCCAACACATTAATGAAATATTGAAGACTCTAACTCAAGATATGGCATTAGTAAAGGAATCTTAGCAAAGCATTAAAGGATTTGCAATAAGCAATGAAAGATTTGCATTTAAAGAACTCTCAGAGTAAAAGGAAATTTGTATGGAAATCTCTGTACAAAATCAATTTGTGGTGCAATCTCAGAGTTTTGGTTCATCTACTACTTGCAATCAATAGCCATTCTTTAAGAAGTAGCTTATATTATATTTTCCATTCTTCAATGGTGAGGTTCTATGAGGACGACTTGACAAATGCAAGAATCTCTTCAGTTGGATGAAAAAATGAATGAATCAAAGATGAAGCTTATACAAGGTATCTTGATGAAGTGGCACTAGAATTCCATGGCAAAGAGACTTAAAGGTGATTTTCCTTTATGGTTAAAATATGTGTAAGAGATATCTCTCAAGTTTTGGTCTATAGTTTATATAGATCCACACTTTGAGTTATTTGCCTTGAAACAAACTTCTTTAGTGGTGAATTATCAAAATCAATTTGATATACTGTTATCTACAATTTAGTTGACTAAAGAATTTGTTATTAGTGTGTTCCTAAGTGGACTACGTGATGAGATCTAGATTCCTATAAGGATGTTTAACCCCAAAACCTTGCAACAAACACTTGCTTTGGGTAAGCTTCAAATAGCCATAAATGTTGTCCTAAATTAGAAGTCTAAACCCATTTATAGGATTTTGGGGTTGTTACCTATCCTAAGATTAACCTTCTCAAACCTAAGTAGTCCTTCTACATTGAATGGGGAAACTAGGAATTCTTTAATGAGACAAATAAGTCTTCTAGGGAAGAAAGAGTTTCTTAGGTGAAGTTTGGGGAAATAATGAAAGAAAGGAGGGCAAAAGAGCCTTGTTACTAGTGCAACTACAAATATAAAGTGGGCTATAGATGTAAACAAAAGAAATGCTTTCTAGTAGAAGTGGAGGATAACTCATGGCTAATGAATTGGAAAATTTGGATATGGTGGATAAGGAAATGGTGGACCAGTGACAACCTTAAATTTCAATGCATGTTGTTATGGGTTTTGATGCTCAAAGAGCTAGAACAATGAGTATCACTTGTTATACTAATAATAAACCTGTGTACACATTGATTGATTTCAAAAGCATGCATAACTTCCTAAATGAGTAATTCACTAAACAACTTGGTTGTAAATTGATGTCTATTAAAACTTTAAAGGTCAAGGTTATAGATGATAATGTCGTCCCTTATAACTACATATGTAGAGACTTTAAGTATCGCGTGCAAGGAAGCACATTTATCACATATGTCCATTTATTACCTTTAGGCAACTGTGATATGATACTTTGTATTAACTAGTTTAAAACTTTTAGAGATATTAGCCAAAAGTTTTCCAAGTTCATGGGAAAAAATAAAAAAAAAAAACACATTCTCAAAGGGTTAAGGGGTCTTATGGTGAAAAATAATAATTCAAAGAATGTTTCTAAGGCATTGCAATGCCCTTACCAAAATTTTTCCATGTACTTATGTAATCTTAACTTTGATTTTCATAGTAATTGGTCATTATTTGTTTTTGTTTCCTCTAACAATATAAGGGTTTCTATTCTAGTGATGTAGGCTTTGTTATTTGAATTTGAAGATGTGTATAAAAAACTTAGAGTACTTCCACCCCATAATAGGTTCTTATCGATATCTAACTTTATAAAAAGTATGTCATTAAAAAGTTGGTGCAAGAAATGTTGCTCATTAAAAAGTTGGTGCAAGAAATGTTGCAAACTAAAATTATTCAAAAAGGTTTCAATCCACTTGTATCATAGTGTTTTTATGTTAATTGTTGCAAACTCAACCAATTAATAATTAAGGATAAATTTCTCATACCTTATTGAATGAGTTAAGAGAGTTAGCCTAATTCTTTGAATTGGATTTTCACTAAGTGTACTATCATACATAATAATGATTATAATATCTATAAAATTATGTTTTGCACTCTTGAATGGTACCATAAGTTCTTGGTTATGCCTTTTGGTTTGATTAATACACTTTTTTTCTTTTAGGGCTAATGAATGATGTGTTTAGGCCTTATCTATGCAAATTTATACTTGTCATCTTCAATAATATTCTGATCTACAATCAAAACCAAGAAAACAAATTAAAGCATTTAAAGATTGCTTTGCAATTTCTTAGACATAATAATTTATATGCCAAATTAATTGAATGTCTCTTTGCTATTGAGAAGGTAGAGTATTTGGGGCATATCATTTCTTGGGATGAGGTTTTTATTGATCTTAAGAAAGTAAAGGCTTTGTCTCAATAATTGTGTGCCACTAACTTAAAGTAGTTAAGGGGTTTTTTAGGATTGGCTAGTTACATTATTGGAGATTTGTGGCTAAATATGGCAAAATCAACAGGTCATTCCTTAACCTCTTATAAAAAAAATGCTTTCCTTTGGTCTATTAAAACATCCCAAGCCTTTTAAACTCTAAAGCAAACTTTGGTTAATGTACTAGTACTAGTTTTACTTGATTTTAATCAAAATTTTGTTGTAGAGATGGATGCTTTAGGCTTTAAAATTGTGGTTGTTCTTATGCAAACTAGGTGCCTAATTATTTTTCTTAGCAAGGCTCTCTCATATAAACATTTTTCTTTTTTAGTTTATGAAAGTTAGTTGTTTGCAATCATCTATGCTTTGACTAAGTGGAGGAACTATTTGTAGGATAAGCACTTTAAGTCAAAGATGAATCACTATAATTTGAAGTATCTTTTAGATCAAAAGCTTTCTTCTACAAGTCAATAAACTTGGTTGGCCAAATTGATAGGGTTTGATTATGAAATTTTTTATAATTGGGGCAATTCTAATGTTATATCAAATGTCATTTCTAGTTTATATAGTTGTGATATCTAATCTTATGCACTGTTCATAACCTCATTTGATTTTTATCATGAGATTTGTGTCACTTGACAAACTGATTATCTTTTGTAAACTATAATAGCTACTTCCCTTTATTTCTTAGCTAATAATTGGTTTCTTTACAAAAGACATATGGTGGTGGGGTAATTGATAAAGCTATAGCACTCTAGCATTTAAGGTGGACACATTAGTATTACAAATACACTTAAGAAGTTAGAGTCTTTATTTTTTTGGAAAGGCATAAGTCGTGATGTTTGAAATTATATTAAGGAGTGTGATATGCGTCAAGCTTATAAATATGATAATGTAATCTATCTTAGCATTCTTTAACCTTTTCTTATTCTAAAAGTCTATAAAGAAGTATTAGTATGGACTTATAAAGGGTTTACCCCAGTGTAGTAAGAAAGATGTAATCTTCATAGTAGTTGACCACTTAAGTAAAAAGCAAGTATGCCTATTTCATGACCCTCACTCATCCTTTCACCTTTAATATTATTGCTTATCTTTTCTTGAATAATATTTTCTAGTTACATGGACTTCAAAAGGTAATAGGGAGTGATAAAGACTCTTTTTTCTTAAATGACTTCAAGCAAAAACTACTGCTTATAAGGGATCAAGTTGCACTTATCTACCTTTTATCACCTTTTGATGGATAGCCAAACAGAAGTGATAAATCACTACTTAGAGACTTATCTGTGCTATGCTATGTTAGTAGCTCCTTAATAATGGTGTAACTAGCTTCACATGGTAAAATGATAGTATAATTCCAATTATCATTTTGCAATCCATGTTACACCTTTCAAAGCCCTTCATGGCTATGGTTCTTTATTCAATATCCTTATTTACCAAGTGACACTACCATTACATCTTTGGACCGTGTGTTGTATCATTAAGAACTTCTTTTATAGATATTGAAGCACTACTTGACTAGAACACAACATTGCATGTGTTCACTTGCTAATAAATGCCATTATTACAAAAGCTTTGATGTTTGTTAGTTAGGTTTACTTGAAACTTCAACTATATTGCCAATCCTATATTGCTCAACACTTTATTTTGAAGTTATCTCCTCATTCTTATAGGTCTTTCTAAGTTCTTGCTTACATTGGTCTTATTACATATAACTTTAACTACCTACCCACTTTTATGGTCATCTAATGTTTCATGTATCGTAACTCATGTAGAAACTTGGTCCCTTGTAATCTATTACACAATAATTTCCATAACATTGCATGTATTCACTTGCTAATAAACGTCGTAATTACAAAAGTTTTAATGTTGTTAGTTAGGTTTAATTGAAACTTCAACTATATTGCCAATCCTATATTGCTCAACACTTTATTTTGAAGTTATCTCCTTATTCTTATGGGCCTTTCCAGGTTTTTGCTTACATTGGTCTTATTATATATAACTTTAACTACCTACCCTCTTTTATGGTCATCTAATGTTTCATGTATCGTAACTCATGTAGAAACTTGGTCCCTTGTAATTTATTACATAGTAATTTCCAAAAGGGTTACGTTATGTGAAGGGTAATGTCACTTTAGTAATGATTCTAGATAAGCATATTACAAAACATGGTAACTAAGTTGTGACACAAGTTTTAGCCTAATGGCTATCTCCATTAGCCATGACTCTGGAATTTCTTTTTGATATCCAAAAGCATTTCCTTGCCTTCACCTTTAAGAACAAGGGCCTTAAAGGAAGGGAAAATTGATACAAGAATAAGTCAAAGGCTAGATTGTTGATTGAAAAGATGGTTGACCAAAGAAAAGGGCATATGTTAAATGGAAAATAAAATTAAAGGCATAAGAAAAATTTTCTAGTTGTTAGAGGGGTCTTCTTAGTATTAGATGAGTTGTATGGTAGCTACTATAGGTAGTAATGTAAGAATCACTTGATCATATAATAATCAGTGTTTTTGGGAATATAATTTTATTACTAGTTTGAGTTGTACTTAGGATATTGGATAATTAAGAATCTCTTTCTCTCTTTACTCTCTTTGTATTGT
Organism: Bruguiera hainesii; assembly: GCA_023213295.1. NCBI lineage: Eukaryota > Viridiplantae > Streptophyta > Magnoliopsida > Malpighiales > Rhizophoraceae > Bruguiera > Bruguiera hainesii. The sequence continues at coordinate 7,286,949 of JAHOYR010000002.1, read as the reverse complement.
ATCACTTTTGAATTCAAGTTTAAAGATCTTTCACTTCTTTCTTAAATTTCCTTATAACAAATTTATTGTATCATATCAATGAGAGGTAGTGATTGATACATTTTTTGCTAGTCATCTCATGGATGTCACTATAGAACATGATTATTATTGTTGCAAAATTTTCAACATAAAGATAATCCAAATTCATATAATATGTTGCATTATGTAATGATATAAATAAGAGCTATTTGCCTTATTACAAAAAAGAAAAAAAAGATTAAAGATCTTTTTAACTATTTTTAATTTATATGGGTGGGCTACAATGGAAAAGTGTTGAAGTAATTAGGCCTTTTCAAATTAAATGTGGGCTTTTACCCACTAAGCTTTAACAAGCATGGATTATCAAATGCAAAAGTCCTCTTTACAAGGTTTCTTAATATCAAGATTCCTACTTTTTGACAGAGACAAATTAGATAAGGTAATGCTTCGTCTCTTTTCTTTACTCTTTAATTAACTTTTCCATAGAATTCTTTATCTCAATTTCTATTAAAAGAAACATTGTGTGGTTTATGTAGTGAAGTGTGTGAAAGTGGTATGTATATGTGTTTTTGTGAGTGTGTGTGTGTGTGAGAGTAAGAGAGAGAGAGAGAGAGAGAGAGAGAGTATAATATAAGCTAATCCATTTGCAAGGAAATCTAAGAAGAACAAAAAGATTTTTGAGTTTGGACTTTTAATAAACATGTTTAAGATGGAAAGATAAACATTGTAAAGATAAGTAGAGAGAGAAAGAGAATACAGAAAAGAAACTTTATTGATTTCCAAAACTAAAAATTATAAGCACTAAATCTCTAATACATATGTGATTATACTATAAATCATGATATAATCATAACTAATCAATTCTCAATACAACTAAAGTGTGTAATACCTGTAGTGTCCTCAATATACTCAGTTTTTACTCTTAACAACTATAACAAAATTCCCTGCTCCTTCATCTTAATCTTATTACTCCATATATCAACATATCATTCTCTACTTCTACTTCATTTTAATGGTTTCTAATGTTCCACTTCTATTTGTATCAATTACCCTCATCTTTAAAAAACTTGTCCTTAAGGGAAAAGGTTGGAAATCTAGGTTGAATATTATTATAATACTTACAAATGGCTTTGATTGCTAAATTAAGACCTGACTAATAACCTTGTTGCCTCATTTGACCATGTGCCTATCTAAAATACCTACTAGAACAAATGGTGATATAGGACCGGGAAAGACTAATGGAAGAGGAAATGTAGCAACTATGGTTCATCTTACAATTTACTTTATTTGAGAAACATGAAATATGTCCTATATCTTAAATCAAGGGGGTAATTCTAATTTGTAAGCCATTTTGCCTATATGAGCTAAGACGTAAGGGCCATAGAATTGAATAGCTTTAAGTTAGCTTGTTTGATCACTGAAGATTGACAATATGGCTATAACTTCAAGTAAACATAATCACTAACTTTAAAGCAATAATTTTATCTAGCTAATCTAGAAAAGTAATAGTTATATCTCCTAGTAGATATGGAATATGAATAAGTGTTTGATAATTGCAAATAATTTTAAAGGGTGTAAGATTAGTAGCTAAATGGTAGTGTGAATTGCACCATCATTCAATTAATGGTAGCCAATTGCCCCATTCAAGAGGAGTTGCAGAGGTAGCACAAAATGAGTAAGACTCTAAGTAATGGTTCAAAACCTTTAACTAGCCATTTGTTTGTGGGTGGTAGGCTAAAGAAAAATACAACTTGACATCCTATAAATTGAACAATTTTTATCAAAGGCATTAAGGAAGATAGGTTCATTATTACTTACAATAGCTTTAAGTAAGTCATACAACTTAAAAACTTGGTGCATAAATACTTAAGCTACAAAATTAGATAAGGATGTGACAAAGAAATAAAATGGACATATTTAGATAAATGATCCAGCATTACCAAAATCACTTCCTTGGAACCATATTTAGGCAAGCTAATAATAAAATTATCATAACCTATAAACTTAGCTAGCCAACTTTGCTAACTAGATGTGGTGAGTCTCTGGTATAATATATATTTAAGACTATAATGGTCAATATTTATCTTGAAGTACCTTCTTTTGAGATGATGACTCTACTTTGTAACTGCAAAAATAATTACCAATAGCTCCTTGTTATAAATAGAGAGTCTTAATTGTTTTTAGGAAAAGGTTTTGCTTATGAAGGTAATTAGGTGACCTTGTTGTATAAGCATTGCTCCCATGCTTACCTTAAAGGCATTAATCTCACTTACAAATTCCTTTGAGAAGTCTTGCAGTGCTAGTATAGACAATACTTATAAAGGCTTGTTTAAGGGTCTTAAATGCTTAAGTAGCTTTAATATTCCATTTAAAAAGGTCTTTCTTCATCAATTCATTTAAAGGCCTACTAATCTTACCAAAACTAGCTATAAACCTTCTATAGTATCCAATAAGCCCTAGAAACCCTCTTAACTAATTTAAAGTTTATGGAAGTGGCCATTTAGCAACAACCTTAACCTTCTTGGGATTTGTCAAAGCCCTTTTAGTTGATGTAACATGTTCTAAGAGTTTTAACTTGGTTTATTGCAAAGAGTATTTAAACTATTTGACATTTAAGTGATTAGTCCTCAACAACTCTAAAGTAGTATGCAAATGATGGATATGGTCTTTTAATCATTTATTGTAAAACAAAATATCATCAAAGAAGACTAGAATAAACCTGTAAAATTAATTTTAAGACTTGATTTATGAGACTCTTAAAAATGACAGAAGCATTAGAGAAGCCAAAAGGCATAATAGGAAATTCACAATGTCATTCATGTGTTTTGAAGGTTGTCTTATAAATATCATTTGTATGCATTCTAATATAGGGATACCTAGATTTGAGATCCAAATTTGCAAAGAGAATGGTCCCACCAAATTCATTCATCAATTCCTTAATTAAAGGTATAAAAAATTTATCTTTTATTGTCATGTGGTTGAGCTTTTATAGTTAACACAAAAGTTTTATTTGTTATCTTTTTAATTAGCATAACTAGAGAAGTAAAAGAGGAAATGTTGTTATGGATAATTCCAACTTTCAACATGTCCTAAATTAGACATTCTACCACATCCTTTTGTAATGGATACCTATAAAGTCTTAAGTTTACAAGTTGAGCATTAAGCTATAATGAAATTCTATGATCATGATTCTTATGCAAGGTTAGTGATAAAGGCTTTATGAATTTCAATTGTAAGTTAAACCCACAAACTTAAGCTGCACAACTAAATAGTAGCTTGCTGCACTAACTGTTGTAGTTCCTTAGAGATGGTTCTAGAAGTCAATTTTTGTAAGTACAACTTAGTGGAACTCCGCTGTCTTTTCCTTGAGTAACAAATTCTATAGTAAGTGCTTCAATTCCATATAATTCTTCCCAAGGTCATGAGCCATAGGACCCCCAACATCATGTCACAACTATCTAGGTTAAGCAAATATACATCAGTAGTAAAAAGGGTGCCCTATAACTTCCATTGAAAATTCTTGCACATCAAGTTGCTAAGGTATAACAATTTCATCAGTTACCCTCACTTTTAGACTATTATGAGGAGTGAATAAACAACCCAACTTCTTTTTCATCCTCATGTCTAAGAAATTATGGGTACTACAAAAATCCACCATGATGTGTATAGCTTTAGAGTGATTCTGACATGCGATCCTCATAGTTCTAATTGTTTGACTTACCAAGCTAGCCATTCATGCATAAATATGTGAAGTTGATGCTGGGGTATTCTAATGTACTTCAACAGCCATGAGTTCTTCTAATTCCTATACCTTAACATCAACTTCCACTTCTGTCATGAACAAACGCTTCTATCTATATTTGTGTCCCCGTGTGTATTTTTCACTACACTAGTAACTTAATCCCTTAGTCCTTCGCTCATCAATGGAATCTCTCCTTGACTCTAGTCACCTTTGACATCGAATTGAGCAGCTGGTTTTCTTGTTTGGCTACCTCATTAATGTTCGGCATATTGTTAGAATAATTATTGGCTCTCATCAAAGGCTTTGGATTTGGTAGCAACCCTTAAACTCGAAAGCCAGATATAGTCTTTTGCTGAATTGTTGTATTAGTGACTTCTTACAGCTTTGCTAGCGCTAATGTATGCCACAACAATTTAGGCATAAACATCTTTATAGGATTCTAGATTTCTTGCTTCAACCTATTCAAGAACATACACATTCCATATTCTTCTGTGAGTTGGACTCTACCAAACAAAACATCGAACTAAGCTTGGCACTAAGCCACAGATCCAGTTTATTTCAGAGTCAACAACTCTACGAGAGGATCACCCAATGCTGTAGTTCCAAATCTATAGGAAATAGCCTGCATATATTCCGCCGAAGAAGGAGAATGCTCCTTTAATCTTTTCCCATGAAATTTCTGTGCCATTGAAGAGCAATGTCTTAAAGATACCCCATAACAAGTTTCACCTTAGACTCTTTTCGAATCCCATTCAACTCAAAACAGCTTTTACACTGATAGCCACCCACTCAAATCTTCCCTATTAAAAAGAAGGAAATCTAGCCTTAATTGTTTTGTAAAGAAGAGCACATTACCATTAGGTGAAGAAGAAGTACCAACTACATGATTTTGGTTCAAATAGTGATTTTGGATTGACAGTCTAGTGTAAAGAATATCCAATTTTTTAATCTTCTTTTGCTAATCTTGCGTGTATGTGACTCACTTTAATTGTAATTCTTTAACTGTTGCCACTTCACAAATCAAGTTGTTTAACATCTTCTCTAATCGCTTGAAGAATAGAACGATTTTCAAGTTTAGACTTTTAACAAAAATGCTCAAGATGAACAAATGAACAAAGTAGAGAGAGAATAACGAAGAAAAACCTTATTGATTTCCCAAATGGAGAATTACAATGATTGAATCTCCAATATATCTATTTTCATACTTTAAATTATCAGATAATCATAGCCACTCAATTCTCACTAAACAGTGTATGATGGCTATAGTGTACCTAATATACTCAACGTCTACTCTCTTTATCTTGCTGCTCCACGTGTCAACATGTGGATCTCTACTTTCATTTCCTTCCAATGGTTTCCAGCGGAACATTTTTGGTTGTATCAAAGAGAGAGAAAAGTCATGGCTGTCAAGGACGAGGACCGAATATTCGTTAGAGGCTTGTCTTGGGATGTCATCGAAAAAATTCTGAAGTGTCGAGTACATCCTTCCTCCTTCCTCCTTATTAATGAAGCTAGAGTGAAATTATTACTTCTTGAAAATTTTAATTGAAGAAAAGAAACAAGGTAGTATCAAGTGTTTTTTTTAAACGAGAAAAATTGAAAAGAAAAAAGAATGAAAATAACTTGTTTAATATTTCTTATACTTATAAAGATGCCTTAATTTTATTATTATTATTATTATTAGTATTAGTATCATATATATATATATATGGATTTTGGTGTTTGTCTAGTATGCTTGTTAAATTTTATTAGTTCAGAGATTTTTTTCTGTCAGATTCATTCAATCAAGCTGCTCAAGTAAAGTCAAGTTTGTCTGCTTTATGCCCATGCTTAATTGGATTTTGTTTTGTCATTTCAACAAGTGAACAAAAGAAAGAAAATTAAAAAATGTGAGTCTAGCCCCTAGGCATGGCCATTGAAGTTGGATTGGATACTAGATCTTGTTCATGAATGTTTTCTTGCAAAAAGTTTAGTATCATAAGAAAGGCATTGTGGTTTGAGATTTAATACAATTTAGCTTGTCATTTTGGAATGGGCAATATGGAAATCTTTGCAAGGGTTTTGCCAACTTAGAAGTAAGCGTTTTTACTATTTGTCACAATTCCTACCTAACCATATTCATGGAGGAAATGAAGTACTGGCAAGTCTGAGTCTAACTTTCACTTGAGCGAGGAAATGTGTTGAGCCTTTCTGAAGGAAAATTTTCCTCATTTTGACTGGCCTTTCCCAAACTTTCATGTTATTTGGACATGAGCATTGTGAAGATTTCATGCCCCATTTTGACGAATTCTTCCTTTAATATGAAGTAACAAAGATTTATGTCAAAGCGATTCACTTCTCCAAAAATTCTAATTGTCAAAGCAACAAAGATTTATTTACCATGCTGCATTTGAATATTGAATTTGATGTGTTTGGAATAGACTCCCTTGGTGAATTTCACAAAGCTGGGAAGCAAGTTCGGACTTTTAATACTCGACGTTTTGACTCTTGTAAGGTTGTTCGAGTTGTTTTATTTTTCATTGAAGTAGTAACTAGTCATGGTAGTACAGTTGATGGTTTATAAACAATAAAAAGCTAAAGCTTAAACTTTTAATTACAAAGAATGCAACAAAGTTAAGTTGGAGAGATTTGCAAAAAATGGAAAGCTTGCTTCTCATCGATCATGAGGCTTCATTATATAAGAAGCAATTTGAAAAATACATCATTACAATAATTCAAAACTAACTAATTGATGTAGATTACTTGCCTAAGTAGCTAAAATAGACTTTATAGCTTTAGACTCTTGGACTTCCAAAACTGCAAACTTGATTGTTACACCAGTAAATCACATTTGAATTTAAAAACAGATTACAACTTAAACTTTGGCACTTAAACAAGGTTATTGCCACTTGGACAAAAGTACAAAACTTTGGAACTTCAAGGACTTGGTGCCAAAAGGTTGATAACAGGAATTTAAAACTGAGGAACTTGGTGAAACTGATTTTTACAACTATTAAAATGATGCAACTACACCAGCTACACTAGGGGTGAACAAGTTCCATCACCCCTACTTGGTGGTTCTGCAATGCAATCTTAGCTTAGTCCTTAAAGCTACAAACCTAAACTTTGGAAGAGCTTTGGTCTGAAAGTCTACTAACTATTCTCCAAAAGGATAATAGACAAGACTCGTTTCTTTGACATCTTATGCATCTTGGATAAAATGTAACTTGATCTTGAAATGTTTAATTCTTGCATGAAGAACATGAACTTTAGAAATGGCAATTGTTGATTGATTATCACAGTAGATCAAGGTTGGATCCTTTGGCTCTTGCTTCAGGTCAATAAGGACCTTTTGTAACTAAATTGCGTAGTTTACAACTAAAGCAACTACAATTTACTCTGCTTCAATTGTTGATTAAGCTATAATTGATTGTATTTTGGAGTTTTAGTAGAAAACACCTGAGCAAAGTGCAAAAACATATCTTGATGTGCTTTTTATGTCATCTTGAGATCCTATCCAATAAGAGTTAGTACAACCTGCTAGCTTTAAGTTTTTTGATCTCTTAAATATAAGTCCAAGATTAGTTGTTCCTTAGATGTAACCCAGGATTTTTTTAGCAACTTTCAATTGCTTCTCATTAGGTGAGTGCATGTATCTTGGGAAAAGGTTGGTTGCATGCATTATATCAGGTCTGGAAGCTAACAAGTAGAGCAGCCTGCCAATGAGGCTTCTATACACATTTGCAATCACCTTATCAAATCCATCCTCCTCCTGAAACTTTTCTCTAGCTGCAAGTGGTGTTGCAGAACTCTTGCAACCTGACATTAGAAACCTTGTTGGCACCTTTTTACATATTTAGTCTGATAGATGAAGATGCCTTTTGAAAAATGTTAGATGTCCAATCCAAGAAAATAGTTCATCTTGCTTAGATTTGTCATGACAAATTCCTTTTTTATATTCATTTTAACTTGATTAATTACCTGTTTGCAATTGCCAATAACCATCAAGTCATCCATGTATAAAAAAACATGCAATAATTCAATTGTTTATTCTTTGACATAAAGAGTGGCTACATTTTGCTTTTAGTGAAATCTTTTTGCATGTTGATTGATTTTGCTATACCAAACTATATGAGTCTATTTCAATTCATAAAAGGTCATTTCTAAAAGGTAAACTTTTTCTTCATCATTGAACTTGGTAAAACTCTTTGGTTGCTCAATGTATATCTCTGCTTGCAAATCACCATTCAAGAATGCAAATCTGATGCCAAGTTGATGAATGGTTCAACCCCTTTATGCTGCTATAGCTATAAGCAACTTTATGGTGTCTAATCTGGCCACAAGAGTAAAGGTTTCATAACAGTTCACTCTATACTGTTGTAAGTATCCTTTTCCCATAAGTCTTGCTTTGTATTTGCTTATTAAGCCATCTATATTATACTCTATGACAAAGATCCATTTAACAACTATAATTCACTTGTTTTTCTGTTTGTCAACTAGAATCTTGGTCTTTTTTTTTTCTCAATTGCATCAAACTCTGCTTTCATAGCTTTCTTCCAATTAAAGAATTTTGAAGCTTCCTCAAAGCTTGTTGGATCTAGCATTGTTTCCTTGCACCTATCATGTATATCTGCTAGAGTTCTTGTTCCTCTTACAAGGGTGTCCTCATTAAATTCATCCTTAAGGAATTTAAATATGGTACTTAAGAATGTTAAGAGTGAACTATGGTGTGCTTAACCTTGGAGTCTTCCTAATTCCACCTCTCAAACTCACTAAATTTAAGGTCTTTGTTAACAAAAACCTTGTTTGACATTGGATTAAGGATTCTATATTCACAAGTTGTATTAGTGTATCCAATGAAGACTATAATTTCATCTTTGTCTCCTAACTTATCTCTTTTAGTTTTTTGTACATGAACATAGCAAATACATCCAAAAATCTTTAGATGTTTTAAAATGTTTTGACATCAAACTAAGCTTTAAACGAAGTTTTATCTCTCAAACCTTTGGTTGGCAATATGTTTAATAGATAAGCAAAAGTGCTCATAACTTTTGCCTAAAATATTTTTTAAAAAGACTTCATAATTAACAAACATCTTGAAATTTCCATCAAGGTTCTATTTCTTCCTTTTGAAACCCCATTCTATTGAGGGGTATAAGGAGTTGTAAGTTGTTGAATGCCATCAATAGCATAAACTTGTTTGAAAGAGTCAAATATGAACTATATGCCATTGTCTTACATTAAGGCTTTGATTTTACAGCTTCATTTCCTTTCAATCCATGATTTGAAATTCAGATATGTATCAATGACTTTTAACTTCAATTTGAGAAAATAAGTCCAACAATACTTGGTGAAATTATCAATAAATATAATGAAGTATTTGCTGTTTGAGAGGGATTTAGTATTTAGTGGTCCATACTAATAAGTGTGGATGAGTTGTAACTTGTAACTTCTCCTTAGGTTTGAAATACCAATTTAAGGTGAATGAAAGCTTATGCTGCTTTCCTTGTTGATAATCTATACAATTTTCTTTAACTTGCTAAATTTCAGGTAGATTAAGCACAAGTCGATTCCTTTACATATTATGCATACCATGATAGTGAAAATGGCCTAGTCTTTGATGCTATAAAATGGAGTCATCAAGTATAATAGGCAAGGCCTCATTATGAACATAACTCAAGTTTAAAAAGAATGTTTTTCCTTTCATAAGCACAATAACAAGTTATTTTCTAAGAACATCAAATATAGAGCATGTATTGTTTTTAAACAAAAAAGACTATCCTTTTTCAATTAATTGTCCAACACTAAAGAGATTTTGATTTATGTATAGAACATATAAGACATATGAGATTAGCTTGGTACCTAAATGTGTTGAGATTACAACAATATATTTTCCTTCAACTTGAATGAAGTCTCCATTCCTAATCCTTACTTTAAATTTGTAAGACTCATCTAATATCTTGAATACTTTAAGGTTTAGTGACAAATAATTTGAGTAGCCTCTGTCAATAAGCCATTTACCTATTGCTTTAGTTGTTTAACCACTAATAACCATAAACTACATTTCCTCTAGTTGTTGCTCACTATCATTTACAACGTAAGCCTTTTGTTGATTTGTTATTGGTTATGTCTATATCTATAAACCTTTCTTTGTGTGACCTCTTTTGTTGCAAATCTTATAGATTGCATCAGGTCCATTTCAACAATAGTTAGTAGAGTGGTTTATTCTTTTATAGTGCTTACATAGAGGAAATTGTCTCCTACCATTAAGTTTGTCAGCTTCATTTGGTTTTCTCTTTTGTTTTTGTGTTTGGCTTCCTCCTTTTGTGCTTTGATTTTTGCTATACTTGTAGAGCATTTTTGGTTGTATCACTTTGTCTTATGGTTATCCTTTATTTTTGAGCTTATAAAGCATTTATAAGTTTAGGTAATGTTATGGTGTTTAAGTCTTTAAAGTCCTCTAAAGAAGAGATACTCACTAAGACTTTTTGCACGACTCTAGTGTTTGGAAAATCCTTTCAAAGGATTTTGATTTGGTTGGCTCCTTTTGGAAGCCTATCACAATAGTCTTTAATGGTCTCTAAGTTTTTCATCCTAAGAAGTCAACCCTTCTTAAATTTAGATGTTGTATGCTTTTTGTCTTCTCACTACCACCAATCTCTTTCTTTTGCCTTGCCCATGCATCCTTAATTGTCTCATAAGCCATTATATGATTGAAGATGACCTCTAAAACTGAAGTATAGATGCAAGTTAAGGCTTTATACTAACTAGAAACAAATTCAAAATAGTTTCTCATATGTGTGACAATAGGTTTTGCTAGTAGTGGAATAAGTTATGCATTATTTTCAATGACTTTTTGTAAATCAGAAGCTTTTAAATAGGTCTTCATCATTATAACTCACTATGTCTAATTTTCTTTTGTAAATTTGGGTGATGAAGGTGGAGTGAAGCTTAGTGATGCCATTGAACACATACACACCAATTGTGTAAGAACTAACTATAATTTTTCCTTTGAAACTCGTAAGTGTTTTAAACTCTCAAATTCTCACTCTAGCACACTTACACAAGGTATCAAAAAAAGCTTTAATACCAAAGTGATGATTTATAGAAATTGGAACATTTAAGCTTAAACTTTGAATTATAAAAAATTGAACAAAGTTAATTTAGAGAGATTTGAACAACATAAGGCTTCATTACATAAAAAGTAATTTGAAAAATAGATCATTACAACTTGCCTAAGTAGCTAAAATAGACTTTACAACTTTAGACTCTTAGACTTGCAAACTTACTTATTACATTAGCAAATCATATTTGAATCTTAAAACTAATTACAACTTAAACTTTAACACTTAAACAAGATTATTGCCATTTGGACGAAAGCATAAAACTCTAGAACTTTAAGGAGATGGTGCCAACAGGTTGATAACAAGAATTTAAAACTAAAAGGAACTTAGTTAAACTAATTTCTCCAACACTTGGAACAATACAACTACACCAATTGCATAAAGGATGAACAAGTAGCATCAACAATGAATTCATGGTTTTCGGGGCTCTTGCCCTTCATCTTTGTACCTAATATTATCTTTGAACTACTTTTAGCTTTTGGCTTACAATGGTGCTCAATTTCATCATTCCATCTATCTATTGAAGAGTGAGGATGAAATTAATTTTGTTGTTTAAGCATGATGTGCTTTTGTAAATGTTACTATGATCTATCAAATCTTAAATTTGGCATAGCTAGTGTAATTAGTTCATAGATCTTAATGTTTCTATTAGTTTTTTACATGTAATCCTTGTTGGAGTTTTTCAAAATACAAAGAAATGCATATGAAAGGTTATGCCTCATAAGATTTAAACCTAAGAGGCATGTGTAATGCAAAACCTTGCAACCACTAATCTAACTACTTTAAATAATTATTTATTATGTCCTTTGACTAATAAATATGACTATAATAAATAAATAAATAATAATGTCTAAGGGATTTTAAATCTAAGACCTATGGGTTACAATTACAGAATGTGACCCCTAGACTAAAGGGTAATTGAATGGTAGTTAATAATTAACTATATTATATGTTATTTTAAATAAAAGAAAAGTTTTACCCTCTTAACCATTCATTTGAATGATTAAGTTCTTCATTGCCAACTAAAGATACCTATTAATTAAAAGTCACCACTTTTTTAAATATTGAGGGCTTAGTATTTGTTCAACATATTAAGATTTTGTTTTCTTTTCTTGGTATCTCTATTACTATATCAATAAGAGTTATTTTAAAAAGACACTTACTTTTTTAAGGTTTACTTTAATAATGCCATCTATAATTAAGTGTATATTATTTTATCTTGTGAAAAAATTCATATAAACATTTGTTACAAATCAGTGAAGGCAAATTTTGCCTCAGAGAGAGTGACATTGAATACATAACTTAAAGCAATTTCTTTTAAGTTTTAGTATAATCTAAATATTTGTTTTATCCTAAGGAAAAATTCTCACACTATGGTTTAAATGTTGAAAGAGTTTACTTTTAATTTCATGAAATTAAAGAGGTTTAATGGAGGATTATATGTTGTCATAAGAGAGTTCACTTTCTAGTAATGTCACTATAAGTGGCTTTTGTTCTAAACATTATAAGACCAGAAGAGTCAAATAATGAAACTATTTCTAATACAAGGAAGAGACAAAAATAGGCAATAAATGATGAGATATCGATAATTCATTATCTGATGTTTATTGAAATTTTTAAACTGTAAAGAAATTAGAGTCAAAATACATGCAAGATGATGCAATAAGTAAGAAATTTCTTATCTTTAAATTAAATAATTATGAGATGACTGATGATAGATTAGTAATAGAACAATTTACAGAGATTAAGACAACACTTAATCACTTTTCACAATATAAGATGTTTATGGATGAAACTATTGTTGTGAATTCAATAATAGACAAATTGCCTCCTTCATGGAAAGATTTCAAGAGAACTAGGCATAAAATAGAGGATATTTCTCTTAAAAAGATTGCTAAGCATCTTTACAAAGAAGAAGATTTGCACATAAAAGAAAAAACAAAAAGTAAGGTTTTCATGTTTCAAAAGTGCATCTAGTTTAAGAAAAACAATCAAACAAGTCCTTTAACAAGAGGAAGAGTTAATCTAATGATGACAAAAGTAACATAAAAGGCTAAAGGAAAATGACAAATGTCATTTCTGAAAAAAGAAAGGACACTACAAATTAAAGTGCCAGCTATTCAAAAAGCAAAGGGAAAAGTAGGCATCTTTTAAAGCAACAAATGAGAAAATGGTTGCTATGATCATAGAGATCATTTGGTAGAAGATGACATTGCTTGATGGATTGATTTTGGGGTTACCCAACATGTCTGAAAACAAAAGTCTCTTTATAGAATTGAAACTAGTAACTGATGATATGTTGTGTACATGGAAAATTCTATTGTAGTTCTTGTTATGAGAATTAGGGAAGTAAAGTTGCAATTTACTTTTGAGAGAGTCATTATTCTTATCAATGTATTTTATGTTCCAAAAGTTAGGAAAATTTTGGTTTTAGGTAATCTTTTGAACAAATATAGGTTTAAACTTGTATTTGAGGCTAATAACTTTGTCCTCTCTAAAGAGGGTATGTTCGTAGGAAATTGTTACCTTTGTGATTGGATGTTTAAACTCAATATAGTTGCTAAAAATAATACTAATGTTTCTACTTATATTGTTAAGCATTCTTCTTTATGGTCTAATAGAATAGGACATAAAAATTTTAAAAGGTGGCATGATAATTATTGCCACATTTTAATACATCCAAAGATAAATGCACAACTTATATCTTAACAAAAATAACTAGAAGTGCATTTTTAAGCATTCATAGATCTTTATGTATGTTAGAAATAATTTATAGTGATGTATGTGATTTGCATAACACACTAACACTATGAGAGAAACAATATTTTGTAACATTTATTAATGATTACTCTAGATTTTACCATATTTGCTTGTTGTATACTAAAAACAAAGTTCTTGAAAGATTAAAAGTTTATAAATTTAAAGTTGAATGACAATGTGATTTTGTTATTAAATGCTTACAATTTGATATAAAGGAAAATATTATAACATTACATTTTTTGAGTTTATGAGAATCATTTATCAAACATTTGCTCCTTACACACTATAATAGAATGGTATTGCTAAATGCAAGTTTCACAGTCCTTTGCACCTAAATCCATAAGCTTATGACATAAGAATCAAACATTGATAGAGATGGATAAAGCCATGTTGTCAAATTCTGGCTTAAGCCACAAATTTTGGAAGGAGGCATTACTTCTAACATGTCATATTTTGAATAAAGTTCCAACAAAAAGGAATAAAATGACCTAATATGAGTTATGGAATAAAAGGAAGTCAAACCTTAATTACTTAAGAGTTTGGGGTTATAGAGCAATTATTAAATTTCCTAAACCCAAAAGGAAAAAATTGGGTGAAAGGAAAATTAAGTGTGTCTTCTTGGGATATGCTCACAATAGCAAAGCCCATTAATTCATAGTCATAAAGCCTAACAACTCTATATCTATTAACACAATTATATAATTGAGAGGTGTTATTTTTTATGAAAATAGGTTCATTTCTTTCTAACATTTCAAAACAAAAACCAGTTCCAATACGGAAAATAATGCATTGGCAAAAGAAAATGAAAATTAAAATGATAAAGCCATTGAACTTTGTAAGAGTAAAAAAGCAAGGAAAGGAAAGACTTTTGGTTTTGATTTCTTTATGCTCCTAGTAGAAGGAATAAGAGAATCAGTGAGTAATCAAATTTCTTATTGCTTAAATACTAAAATTTATCCCAAGACATTTAATGAAGCAATAAAATCATAAGATGTCATGTTTTGGAAGAAAAGGCTAAATGATGAAATGGATTCAATTGTGGGTAATAAGACTTGGAAATTGGCAAACTTCCCACTTGGTTCAAAGCCAATTGGATGTAAATGGATTTTCAAAATGAAAATAAAGGTTGATGGAACTATTAACAAGTTTAAAGCTAAATTGGTTGCAAAAAACTTTACACAAAAGCAAGGTGTTGATTATTTTGATACATATTCACCAATAACTAGAATTGTCACAATTAGGCTACTTATTGCACTTGCTTCGATTCATAGCCTAGCAATTCATCAAATGGATGTAAAAATAGAATTCTTAAATGTTGGATTAGAAGAATAAGTGTATATAGAGCGACATAAGAGATTTGTTATACCCAGTTAAGAGAAAAGGATGTGTAAATTGGTTTAGTTCTTGTATAGACTATAACAAGTACTAAAGCACTGACACCAAAAATTTGATTAAGTGGTACTTGCTAATTGATTCAAGGTTAACGAATCAAACAAATGTGTCTATAATAAGTTCAAAGAAGGAAAAGTGTTATTATTTGTTTATATGTAAATGACATGTCAATCTTTGAAATTGACTTAGAATAAGTTGAAGTTACCAAAATGATTTTGTCTTGTAATATCAATATAAAAGACATGGGTGAGGCAAATGTCATCTGTGGAATTAAAATCTTACAAGATTAAAAGAGCATAATGCTTATTCAATCGCATTAAATTGAAAAAGTTCTTAATAAGTTTAATCATTTAAATTATATTTTAGTCTATACCCTATTTGATCCCAACATGAATTTTACCAAGAATGTTATAAGTCTAGCATTACAACTTGAATATGCCAAAGTGATAAGATGTCCAATGTATGTAATGACATGTACAAAACTAGACATAGCCTATGTGATTGGCAAATTGAGTAGGTACACGAGTAATCCAAATGACATATATTAGCATGGAGTAAACAAAATCTTAAAGTACCTGAAGAAAGCAAAGAATTATGGCATAAGTTATACTAGTTACCCTTTTGTTTTGGAAGGATACTTAAATATCAGTTAGACCATTAATATAGAGGATCATACATTAATTAATAAATAGATCTTTATGCTTGGTGAAGGTGCAATTTATTAGGGTTTTAAGAAACAAACTTACATAACATATTAATATATAGTTGTAGAAATTATAGCATTAGTTTCAACAAATAAAGAAGTAGAATGATTAAGGAATTTACTTTTTGAGATTCCTTTATGGAAAAAACCAATAGTATTCCTTTATATACATTATGACAATGTTGTGACTCTAATAAACACATTGAACTTAGACATAACGATGTGAAAGATTTGATCATAAATAAAGTGATCACAATTGATTTTGTAAAATCAAGTCAAAACATGGTTGATCCTTTAACAAAAGTATTAATAAGAAACACGGTGAATAAGACATTAAGAGGGATAAGCCTAAATACAAATCATCCATAAGGGAAACTCAACTCAACGCTTGATATAATATCAAGTCTTGAGTTTAATGAGTCAAAGTATATCATCAATGCGATTGAAACATTATATTTAATCATTTTTATCTTATGGGTACATAGTTTTTGGTACCTACAGTAAATTAGGGTACATAGTTTTTGGTACCTACAGTAAATTAAGAGGATAAGTCTATAAGACTCTTAACAGACTTGAAAGGGTATTTTATGTCAAAAGCCCTAGTTTGTCTATATGAAAGTGAAATGTTTAGGTCATTTTAATAAATTAAAGGGCTTTACTTTAAAACATTCATGAGAAAAATATGGATACAATGACCTTTAATGTATTAATTATTTAAAAAAATAAGTATAATGTTGTATTTTCATTTGTGTGAACTATTTTTATAACTTGTCAATAATAATAATTGGTTGAAAATTTGTCTACCATATTATTTAGATATATTGCAATGTACTTTTTACTATAAAAGGTCTAATTTATAAGACATCTTTACTTGTACATATGATTGTCATAAATGTGAAGATTCGTAATATTTTCAATATTTTGAAAATAATGAGCGATTATTGGGATTTTCAAAATAAAAAAAAATGTAAATAAAAAGTTATGCCTCTTATGATTTAAACTTGAGGCACGTGTGGTACAAAACCACACAACCATTAATCTAACTACTCTAAATAGTTATTTATTATATTTATTTATTAATAACATGATTACAATAAATAACTAAAAAAATAAATGACAATTACATAATAGTTAACAATTAACTACTTTATATGTTATTTTAAAATAAATAACATAAAATAAAGAAAAATTACACCTTAACATTTGAACTGATAACCATTCAATGAATGATCAAATTCTTAACTATCAAACTAAAGTTACTTATTGATTAAAAGTCACAATTATTTTTATAAATACCATGGGTCTAATAATTATTCAACATATCAATTTTTTTTTATTGGTATCTTTATTATTATGTCAAGGATCATTTTATCTACAATATTATTGTAGAAATATTTTAAGCATTTTAGAGAGCAATTTTGAAAATACACCAACTTTATGAGAACTTAATTTCAGTAGTGCAATTTGTGGTTAAGTGTATTTCATTTTATTATATAAAGGAATTCACATAAATCTATGTTAAAAATTAGTAAGGATGAATTTTACCTTGAAGAGAATGATATTGAATATATAACTTAAAGCAATTTATTTCTATTTTTAATATAGTATAAATATTTATTATAACAATCCTGTCAATTGAAATTCTAGGAGTCATAATTGCTTTGATGTATTAGAACTACATCTTATATGGCAAAGGTTAGGTTTAGGCTGTCTCAACAATATGGAATTGTGTGTGCTTTGTGGCTCACCTATGGATGTCATTTCTTTAGGAAAACATAAAGAATTAAGAGCAAGACAAATATGTTTTAGGTAATGAGAAATTTGTTCTAATAATATTAGTGGTTGTTGTTAGGCACTCAAATTGTTTGTTCTCTCCTTTTGTATGCTCCTTCCTATGCCCACTTGTAACATTTAGATTAAAGACTCTAATTTCTTGACATCTAGGAGAAATATATATTCACTCACCATTTTTAAACTGGCCTTAGTTTACAGTAAAATATTTTATTTGGATACATTTGGTGGTGTTAAATTTCTTAATAAATCTATCATCACTAATGTTAATTTTTGAAATCTTCAAATTGAATATATTTATATAAATAATACTGTAAATGACATACATGAATTCACAAAACCAAAATTGTTAATGCATTTAAAGAATTTGCCTTAATCTAATAACTAATTTTTCCTTCTTGACCTTTACTATAATCACACATCTTTAAATGACAATTTTGTTTGTGTTAAAAAGAGAAAAGACCAATTATATATATATATATATATATATATATACAATTATATAATTTAAATTAAGTATATCTATCAATACTCAAATCATGTTTGAAATTATTGTTCTTAATAGTATAATAATGTATAAAATTATTTTTTACTAATCGAATCATATTATAATTAAATCCTTAATTAGAATATTGTGTAAGAATATTATAACATTAATCCACTTCGTTCAATTAAAATCTATTACATTAATCATTATGCATAAATGATGATAATAATAATTTTTATATAATTTTATCATAATTTCATAGTATAATAAATTATTTAGTATGAATTATGACAATTACACTCTATTTATTCAGAATACTCCTTTTTTTATACTACAACACTTGCAGTCTATCATATAAGACTTATAAAATATATATAATTTCATAATAGTCCACAATAATGTCTTATAAAGACTTCTTTTTTTTATTAAAAATAGTAATGTGTACAAAATCATAATATAACAAGAAATACATACATGTATGAAACATATTAGTGAATTCTAAGTGTCATTGCATCATATATCATCAATTATCATTAGTACAACCAAAATTCATTTTAAGAATATTTTCTTTGCATAATATTAGTTGTTAACTTTTATATTGATTTACAATTACAAGATCAATTAGTATTTTAAAAACACACTTTGTTTTTGAATCTTCTCCTCACTGACAAAATATTTTAATTCTCATTAAGTTTGGTACCCTTTAAATATTTACCATTCTTGGAGAAGATTACTATTATGGAATTATCATATAAATTTTTAGTGGCTTGATATTTCATCGATAACCTCAAGTCCTAAAATATAATTCCATTATCATAATGCATGAATTATAACTTTTAAATCATATTATAAAATCTACATTTATGATAGGTGAAGTAATGACAAACAATTTTTTTATTATTTTACAAAATTACATCCAATAAAATCTATTTAATCACATCTAAATAGTTAGATTTTTTATACATTAGCATGTAATTATTTGTTCTATTAGGTACCTTGATACTTTCTTTACAACTTTCTAGTGATTCATTATAGAATTACTTTTATACTTGCCTAAAATTTTGACCATGAAATTGATATTTAATCTAAGGTAAGCTAGTAAATACATTAAGCTACCAATACTATAGGCATATGGAATTGATTTCATTTTCTTATATTCACATCTTATTAGAACATTGCTTGAGACTCTATTTTTCACCTTTCTATATAGGAATAACCCAAGTGAATATTTAATCATATAAAATTTCTCTATAATTTTCTTGATATAGTTATTTAGAGACAATTATCATTCATTATGATTTATTACAAAATATTCCTAATCATATCACAAAGAATGTTTTTCTTATATCTTTTATTATAAAATTCCTTTACAAGAATTTCTTTAATCTTATGTAATATACTTAAAATATTAGTAGTAAGCAACTTATAAGACTATAAAATAAATTTACTCCTACTAAATTTTTGGTGCGTAACACTAATTAATGTTATTCTTTCTTGAATCCAAAAGATGTCATGATATCATTGAACTTTATATATCATTGCAAGGAAAGTTGTTTTAGTTGATATTTATCCTTTAATCTACACACCATTGAATTTTTACTTTTAATGAGAAAACCTTCAAGTTCATCCATGTAAATTTCATCTTCAAGATTTTTATTAAAAAGGTAATTTTCACATTCATTTAATATAATTGCAAGTCACACTGAGCCACCAATACTATAATCAAATTCAATATTATATATTTATGAAAATGAAATTGGATTGTTATTAATTCTAATAGCAAAATCTAACTCTTATAAATAAAACACATAATCATTCAAAATAGTTAATCTCCTTTCTTTTTTACATCTTCTTAATAGCCCTTATAATTCATTTATATTAATAAGTTGTAATTAGTTTCTTTAGAGAGTATTTCTTCATCCTAATGTTCTTTAATTTCTAGAATAACATTTAGTATTATAATAAACGAAAGAACTATTATAGATAAGGAAATATTTATTTTAATTTCTCTTATGTCCAAATTTTAACATTTATTACTCTACTAATTTCACATTCTTAATGAATCTTACATTATTAGTTTCTACAATTTTTGAACAATGATTATACTCTTTAGATTTCTTTAAGTAACCAATAATTTAGTTACTAATCATTTGAGAATTTAATTTCTTTTTATATGGATTCTTGCTTTCATTAAGCAATGTTAAATATTCAAAGGTCTTAAATTAGATTTCCTTCATATTCGTAGTTTAATAAAAGTACTTTAAGCTACCTTATTAGGAACCTTATTTGACAAATAATGCATACATCTACAAAAATTTGGATAAAGAGAAATTACTCATTATACTCCTAACCATATTTGTTAATATTCAATTATAACTTTCTGTCACATCTTTTATTAAGATGTATTTGACATAGTTTACTATATACATATGTCATGACTTTTGAAAATTTTCATAAATGGACTTGGACATTGCCTCGAGTTATTATATTTTCTATAATATTTACTACCACTAAAGATCTTACAATTTTTACCTTTTGTCTCTTTATAAATACCTCAAGGGTATCCAATGACTGAGTTTTCATAAAGTAAATAGATATAACTATAATGTGAAAAATATCTATAAAGGTAATGAAATACAATTCTTTATTAAGAGTTACTATATTAAAAAGTCCACAAATATTAATGTGTATAAATTTAAGAATTTGGATACTTTTTGTTGCTCTTTTTATATTATATTTACGTTACTTACCGTTAATGCAATTTATTCATGTTTTGAGATTAGCAAAATTTAGATTCAAAAGAATCTTATTATTAATCTACTAATTTTTTTTTGGATAAATGATACAAATATTTATATCACAAGTAAGCAAAATTTTCATTTATCATGTTATATTTAATTCCAATATTATAATTTACAGTAAATAAGGATTCTTTTAAATTTTATCATATTTCAATTAATATAAAATATCAAAGATAATACATTAAAAAAATATTTGTATTCTTGTATCAATTAAAACAATCAAATTATAATGAATCCTTATTTCATTATGGATACATGCATAGTGGTACTAGAATTAAGCCATTAAATTTTATGAGAAATTTTAATTAAATTTGATTTAAAATATACTAAGGCATTTAATTTTTCTTTTATTTTTTTTTAATCAAACCTTATATTTTAGGAAATCTTTTTGATAATATCTAACCTTTTTATAAACATAAAGGTTATTGCCCTTTTGGCACACATCTTTATGGATTACTTTTATTTTATAAACAATAAATATCATCCACCTTACCAATTGACTTTCCAACAAAGGGAATGGGTGCAAGATCAAGAGCAGTCTTTGGTTAATATCCATATACAATCACAATGGAGTTATATCAAGTGGAACAATTCACCAAATAGTTGTATGCAAATTCTCCAAGTGGTAACTGTGACTCCCTAAAGCGGGGGTTATTATTAATTAAAGTCCTCAATAGATTTCCCAAGGAAAAATTAACAACTTCAATTTTTCCATCCATTTGGAGGTGAAACATTGTACTATATTGTAATCTGGTGCCAATATTCTTCCATAGTTACTACTGAAAGTGACTAAAAAGTTTGGTGTCCTAATCAAAGGTAATGTTTTTAGGAAGATCATGCAACTTTTACACTCTTTTGAAGAATAATTTAGCAATGTGTAAGATGTCCATAATGTTACAAGAAGGAATGAAATATGTTATGTTAAAAAACCTATCAACAACTGCAAAAATTAAATCCATACCTCTTATTATGCATAACAGTTAGGATAAAGTCCATAGAGATATCTTCTTAAAAGGCTTATGGTATTGGCAATGACAAATAAAGGTTAGCATTAGTAGCTTATCCCTTTTCCTACATAGCAATTTTAATAACTCACCACATAAAGGTATACATCATGTTTCAGATAAGCCCAAAAATATTTTACTTAAATAAGTTAAATAGTATTGCCATGCCCAAAGTGTTCATTGTGGTGAATTTCATTAATGAGCCTTTGTTGAAGAGAGCAATTTGGCACACATAGACGATTTTCTTTAAAAAAGGAAGCCATCACATAAAGTAAAATTAGCAAACTTTAAGTCTTGAGCATCTAAAATGATCATTAAGAAGTAAGAGGCTTCTTGGTACAACTCCTAAAAAGTGTCAAATCCAAAAATGATAGAGCACATAGTATGGAGCAAGTGCTTCTTTCAACTAAGAGCATTAGTAACCTAATTTTGAATTTTGACTTTGTGCTTGATGTTGAATGTAAATTATTAGAAATATTTAACCGATTTTACACACTAAGAATTAAGCTTTTGCTAACCTAAAATATTCTTGAGAGCTTCACAATTAATGTACAAAATAAACTCTTCATGAATAAGATATTGCCTCTAATGCTTAAGTGTGCAAAATAATGCATAAAACTCCAAATCATAAGTGTTGTAATAAAGTTTTGCACCATTCAATTTCTCATTAAAGAAGGCAATGAGTTAATCTCCTTAACTTAAAAACAAAATCAAAATTAGGTAATGCTAGGACTAGGGTTATGCTTAACTTTTCTTTGATATGTTCAAAACTTTTTTCAACTACCCTTTTCCACTCAAAAACTCCTTTCTTCATACAAGAAGTGAGAGGAGCTATAATGACATTAAAATGCATAATGAATTGTCAATAGAAAAAGGTTAAGCCATGAAAACTTCGGACCTCATGCACATTTGTTGGAGTTAGGCATTCTTGAATCACCTTAATCTTATTATTATCAATTGAGATACCTTCTTTTGAGATGTGAAATCCCAAGAATGGGGTTTTTGGCACCATAAAGTAGCACTTATCAAGGGTTGCATACAAGTGTTATTATCATAATACACGTAACATTACTTAAAGCTGTTGTAAATGCTTATTAATGAACTTACTAAAAATTAAAATATCCAAATAAACCAAAACAAACTTTCCAAGAAATTGTTTCAAAACTTGAGTCGTGAAACTTATGAATGTGAATAGTGCATTTGACAATCCAAATGACATAACTAACTACTCAAACAATCCATCTTTGACTTTGAATATTGCATTTTTATCCAAAATTACAAAAGAATGCAACCAAAAAAAAAAAAAAAAAAGAAATGAAAGGGAATAATAAACAGGTAGTTCGGTTTATTTAAAAAATCAATAAAAATTAGATTAAAGAAAGAGAGAATTCAATTTAAATTACTTATTTTATTAAACTCTAAATTAATTCAAAATATTATTGAGTTAAATTAAATAATTATAAATAAAAGTAATATATGATGTCCAATTTTATTATATTTTATACTTTTTTATTAAGTAAAATTTTTAATAATAAATAATTGATTAAATAAATTTTTAAATAACTAAATTTATTCTATCTTTTAATTATAGCAATTGAATAAAATAAAAATTAAATAATAGACTAAAATTTGAGTTTCTAATTATAATTGTTATAATAGTATTTAATATTCTTAAAATTAAAATTAATGAAAAGCTCTTATAGTTAATAATTTTTTTTGATATTATTAAAATTAAATAGATGTTATAATATAATTTTTTTTACTTAAAAATTACAGAGAATGATTGAGTTTTTTTTTCTTAATTTTTGATAATATGTATACAAATATAGATTTATACATCATTTTAAATTAACTCACTGAATTAAAGGTGTTTCTAAATAGGAGCCATTAGAAATTTTGTTATATTGACATTAAATGAATCCAAGTATTTCTCCATGTACGAGTTGCGGAAATTTACCATTGTCTAATGTCCAGATTTTATATTCACATGTTGCAAATTTACAAACTCTACGTGCTCATTTTATTTTAGCCAATGGTACAAAAATATAAATCATAATAGATAAAGATATAGACATATACATTTATTCATATCTTTATATTATTCTTTTGGGTACAAATTGTAATGGTTTGTAGTTAATATAGAGAGATTTCGTTAAAAATGCTGCGTACAAATTTTGAGATAAACAATAGGGTTCTAATGCAGCAATTTATTTTTCTTTTTTCTTTTTTGGTAATTATCACGCAAAGAATAAGTTTTAGTGTTCTGTGCACTAACTTGTTGAAAACATAGAGATCAAAATTTAAAAAAAAAAATACACCTTTTCAGAATATATGCATTATAAGACTATTGTACATATGCCATTGACACGCATAAAATAACGAAATTACCTCCATTAATATTTTGTAAAAGTGATGTACAATTGGAATAAAGTTATTCCGACTTGATAGACAAAACAAATACATATACTCGGTCCAGATTAGATTCATAGTTATTAATAGTCTGTACATAAAGATAGGATCAAAATTAATCTTACACGAAATAGATTCAAATGCCTAACGTTTGGAACGGTACATAAAAATCGACGATCATTGCAGGACAAGGTTTGTCTATGGAAAGCTTTTTGGGGCAATCAATGATTTTAATCGTCTAATTTGTAGAGGTCATAAGGGTAATCTTAGAGAGGGGACACAGTGATTTACCTTGATCTATCTATTATCCATCCTATTTTCTGGTCCATGAAGCCGGATGGGGGCCCTATGATTGACGACTTTGAAACGAGGCCCAATGTCCCTTTCGTTGTGTACCGAATAATATTGGAAGAGGCATTACTTATGGTGTACGAGCTCCGTCGAGCTATGAATGGGCTATCATGGAGCTGTTGCGTGTGCGAGAATTGATGGTTGAATTGTGTCACAACAATCCGCGGCCTCATTGTTGCCCAAGGTCTTTTTTGTCCAACTCTGTTAACACTCTAATCCATGGAGTTAAGCCGGCGATGGCTTTTGGAGTAGAAGATGATACTAGTCGCATGAATGGTGTCGAGGTGATAGAGATATCATGCAACACTAACTAATTCTGTCCTTGTGGCAGGCACCACAGTGTGCTTTTTGTGACAACCTTTTGCGTTGATGAACTTCATCCTTTTGAATGCTTGATGGTATGCACCCCTAGGAGACCCTTTACTAGTAAAATGGGTAGTGTATTCGGCCAATGATTTTTGTCTTCTATCAATGAGCTATGCTCCCTGTACGTGTAGAACAGACTTGCTTGGTTGGATGAAGGTGTCTTTGGATTCCCAACCTGTTCAAATGGCCAAACTGAATGAAGTAATGTGTGCAGTGCACATGCCAACTTGCAAGCATGTAAATATAAATCAGTTATGGTATATATATAATTTCAATTTCAAGTTTCAAGAAATTTTCCCATTTTTTTCATTTGACTTGGTCATTACTTCTCATAGGATCTATTTTGTCGATTTAACATAAAATTTATTTTAAACACTTTCTCTCTCTTTATGCATTGTTGAAATCATTATTGGATTGATGATGTGGATAAAGAAAAAAAAATCAATAATAATGAGAAGAGAAAAGAGAGAAAAAGAAGAAGAAGATAATGAGATTTAGACCCTATTTTACTTGTTTATTTTAAAAATAAAAATATCCATATTGTATTGCAAGGTAAGTTTTGAGTTTTGAGATTAAATCAAATTTAGTTCATGTTTTTGAATAAAAAAAATATAAAGAGTTAGCCCACCATGATAATCCACAATCACAACATTGTTTTTTTCCCTTCTTTTTTACGCTCTTTCGAGACTATTCACCATGTCAATAGCTCATCACCACGCCAACAGCCTATCATTACCGAAAGTGTACAAAATCTTCTTCAACCTCACGAGTCCATGAAACTCATAGTTTCTAATCAAATGTCAACGATGAGTTAGAATGACACCAAATAACAGCTCAATACTTGTCCATCTTATCTTTAATAAACTAGAAATAATGATTAAAAATTTGTGATTATTTTCAATCAACTAATAACAAGGAAGTAATGATGTAAAATTTATTCTCATTACCTATCAATTAGCGAGTTATTTCAATTGGACACTTACATGACATTTTCTAGTCACCTTGAGGAGCTTAAAAGGGGTTACTTTTGAGATTTACTAACCCACCAATACTAAAAACAAATTAAAGCCAATTATAAATACGTCCCTAATTGCTGAGAGTTCAATGAAGAATTGGTAAGTAATCACCACGATAAATTAGCACAAAAGCAGGAAAACAACACTTATGACTATAATTGGAGAAAAAAAGGATCACCTATCTTGCCCAAAGGATTGCTGTCACCATCATCAAAGCTAAACTTAGAGCATTTTCACTTTATTTCAGTCAAATTTGAATTTATCGACACACCACAATATCTCAAGTTAGAAAACTAAGACACCAAATAACATGTCAACATTATATCTCAAGTATTAAATCAAGTTTAAAACAATATGTTACAATGTTATACTTACTTTTGGGTATATATGTATGTAAAATCTATAAGCGTAAACAATAAAAGAAAGAATACCTAAAAACAGCAAAGTTAGTACCTTTATGGTCAGATCTTGGCACCTAGAGACGCATCCTGTCAAGCCTTTAGAGAAACAAGTAATCGATCTTTTTCTTCCTTTTTGTAATCTCTTGTTAAGAAAGAAAGAACAAAAACAAATAGAGTGGTTCATAAAAGGAAAATATGAATAAATATAAAAATGAAGTGAAATAAGTATTGCAAATAAAAACAAAATGAATAAAAAGTAGAATAAAAAAAGTGAAAAAAGCAAGTCAACTCCGTTAAATGTGAGTTGACTCAGTTAAACTAAGTCAAATTTAATCAAACTCGATGAAACTTGAGTTGACTCGCTCCAATTCGATCAAACCCATGTTAAATAGGTCAAATTTGGTCAAACCGAGTCAATCTAAGTTAGCTCAATTTAAGTCCTGTTAGCTTGATCTGAAACTGTTCAAATAGAATCAAACCGACTTGATAAATCTTTCTCCCTCTGATCCGACTTGACTACAAAGATATAATTCCACAAGATCAAGCACTACAAAAATCAAACACCCTAACTAAAAAAATTGAACCTTTTTATGTCTTTTTTTTTTGCCCTTAACATTTTAAAAAAAAAAAAGACAACAAACACTTAATAAATAAATTATTAAAAAAGAAAAACAAAAAAAGATATGTAGAAACATTAAAAAAAAAAAAGAAGAAGTTATTTTTAGAGAAAGACTCCAATAAATAACCAAAAAAAAAAAACACAGAAAGGATATTTTTTGAAAAATGCATATATGATCAAAACGCTATAGCTTTGAGTCGATATTTGTGCATACTCATCACTTTGCAAACCTAATCACCAAAATTTTTGACCTTTTCTTTTTTTAATATTTTTTTATTTTTAATTTATGAAATATGCTAAAATGTTGTTATTTATGACTAGAAAGGTAAGTTTAGTTGTCAAAGTGGTGTCATTTTGGAGCTAAAGAATAATACTCCAAAAACTCAAAACAACGTTGTTTTAAAAATGAAGGAATTGTTAAACACCAAAACGATATTGTTTTGGATGAGAGGAGCTAGTTCTAGAATATTATAAAGATATCGTTTTGAAACTGAAGAATAATATTCCAAAAGTTAAAAATAACGTCCATTTGAAGTTGAGGGAATTGATCCAAATATTAAAATGACATTGTTTTAGATGAAAGGCGCTTAGTCCATAACACCAAAACAATATCATTTTGAAGCTGAGAAAAAGAAGTCCAGAAGTTCAAATGACATCGTTTTGAAGTTGATGGGACTGTTTTGAATACCAAGCAATGTCATTTTTGGATGAAAGGGGCTGGGGTTAGAACGCCAAAACATTGCCATTTTGAAGTTAAAGGGATTGTTCCAAATGCCAAAATAACATCGTTTTGGATGAATGAAGTTGGATTTCAAACACTAAAACAATATCATTTTTGATCCATATATAAATTTATTTTTTGGGCCAAAATCTTATCTCTTTCCTCATCTCTTCACACCAAGCACCTCCATCTTCTTCCTTTCTCACCCTAGACCACCAAGCCCCTTTTTAGCTCCCAAAGTCTCCAAAACGCCATTCTACCCACAATGCAATCATTCTCATTTAGGCTTGAATTTCGGTTGAAGACCACCATTTTTGGGTTCAAAGGTCATGGTTTTTGTGTTCTATAAGGTTTGAAAGTTCGATTTTGTGATCTTGGGTATCAAGTTGAACATTTTGAGTGTTGAGATAATGATCCAATATTTTCTCTGGGAAATCTCTCTCTCTCTCTCTCTCTCTCTCTCTCTCTCTCTCTTTGTTTGTTTTTCTTTTTTTCTTTTTTTTGGTTATTTCTAAGAGTCTTTCTCTAAGAATAACTTTTTTCTTTTATTTTGATGTTTTTGCATTTCTTTTTTTGTTTTTGGATTTTTTTGAAAAAGAAAATAATTTATTTATTCGGTGTTTGTTGTCTCTTTTTTTTGTAAAAAAAAAAAGAATAAAAAAAAAAAAGACAATGATAGGTTCAATTTTTTTAATTGGGATGTCTGTTGTTTGCAGTGTTTGACTTTGCGGAGTTATATCTTTGTAGTCCAAATTCTGTTTATGGGTTCAAGTCAGGTCGGGTTAGAGAGAGAAAGATTTACTAGGTCAATTTGACTTGGTTTGATCAAGTTTGGGTTCAACTAATCAAACTTAACCCACGTTGACCCAGTTTGTCCAAGTTTGACTTGATTAGACTGAATCAACTTGAGTTTGACCGAATTGACTCGATTTGATTGAATTTGATCCAATTGGAATGAGTTAACTCACATTTTATCGAGTTAAATTGCCAACTTTTATTTTTTTTATTTACTTTTTTCCTTCTGCTTTTTATTCATTTCTTTATTTCAATGTTTAGTTCATTTCATTTTTATATTTATACATATTTTCTTTTTATGAACCATTTCATTTGTTCTCTTTTTTCTTTCTTAATCGGGGACTAAAAGAAGAAGAAAAAGACCAATTACCAGTTTCTTTAGAGGGCTTGACTGAAGATGTCTTTGGGTGCTAGGATCTGGCCATTGGGGTACGAACATTGTTGTTTTTAGTTTTCCTTTCTTTTATTGATTACTTTTCCAGATTTTACACATATATACACCCAAAAGTATAATACTGTAATAATTTTTTTTTAAACTTGATTTAATGCTCGAAATATAATATTGACATGTTTTTGGTTGTCTTCTTTTGCTAACTGTAGATGTTGTGGTGCACTAATGGGTTCAAATTTAAGTACAATAGATTGAAAATGCTCCGAGTTTGGCTTTAATGATGGTGACAGCAACTCTTTTGGCTAGATGAGTGGTCCTTTTCCTCTCCAATTATGGTTTCAAGTGCTATTTTTTTGCTTTTGTATTTGGTTTGTGATGGTGATTGTTTAGTAACTTGTCTATAAGCTCTTGGCAATTTGGGATGTATTTATGATTGACTTTTACTTGCTTTTAGTCTTGTTGGGTTAGTGAATCTCAAAAGTGTTGTTATAATATAAGTTGGTGCTTCTCATGTGTTTATTCTTCTGCTTGTTTTTTCCTTAGATGCTGTCTCTATTGTCCCTATCAAGAGAGTAATCCTTTTTAAGCTCCTTTAGGTGACTAGAAGTGCCATATGATTGGCTAATTAAAAGAAAACTCTCATCGGTTGATATGATAGGTGATAAGAATAAATTTTTTATCATTACTTCCTTATTATTGGTTGATTGAAGATAAGTACAAAATCTTAATCATTATTTTTAGTTAATTAGAGACAATTTGGACAAGTATTAATTTTTATTTTGTGCCATTCCAACTTGTTTTTGGCATTTAGTTAGGGATTATGGGCTTAATAGACTTATGGGGCCAAAGAAAGCTTTCCAGAAGATAGGCTTAGAGGTTGATAGGGATGATAGGTTGTTTGCCTAATGAATAGAGCCTTAAAATAGCCTAAAAAGGAAAGAAAAAAAATTCTTGTGATTGTGGACTATCATGTTGAGTTGACCCTTTATACTTTTTTATTGTAAAATGTGGATTATATTTGACACAGGCCTAAAGCCTACCTTGTAATGTAATATGGATCTTTGTTATTTTTTAACTCAATAAATGAGTAAAATAAGGCCTAAGCCCAATGATCTTTCTTTTCCTCCTATTTTCTTTGTTGTTGATTTTTCTTTCATTAGTGTGTCAATAATCAAATTATGATTTCAACAATTAATTGAAAAAAAGAAAGAGAGAGAGAGAGAGAGTGTGTGTGTGTGTGTGTCTAGAATAAACTTTATGTAGGTTGGACAAAATAGAGGTAGAATAGTTGCTCCTGTTTGAGAGTTGTTTTAGAATAAATGAATGAACAAAGACTTTTTTGGATTCCTATTTTGTTTGCTTCTCCATATCTCCAGGTAAGAAAATGCTATTGCTTAATGTGAGTGCTTGCGAGTGTGCTTGAAATTAAGGAACCAGTAAGACCTACTTACTTGTTGTCCCTCATTTGTAGTCTACATGACAAAGATGACTAATTTGCTTGTGATTTAATCAAAGACTTGGCAAGGGTCTTATAATGTCACTAGAAACTATGATGTCCCCACTGAGGATTTCTTCTTTCAAGTTAATTTATTTGTGACATATTGTAAATTTGGATAAAGTTTATTGATTTCTAAATAAGGGATCCATTTGAAATTGCATATATAATAAACATAAAGGTTATTGGTAATGAAATAAGGTTAACAAGTTGTTAAGATTAGATTAGGTCAAATATGTAAATGTTGACTTGTTAGACATAAACTTGTCATTAACATGCTTAAATATGCCTAAGATGGTCGCATCATCCTACTCACTAAGGTCTAATTGCAAAGTGCATTCCTAAACAAGTACAGAGTTGTCATTCCAAACTTGCCTCGTGAGTTATGAATGCTCACAAGTATACTTAAGCTTATTCAAGATGGTTGTCTTACCTTACTTGCTGGGGATCAAGTGCAAAATGCATTCTTAATCTTGCTTGGAATTGTTAGGAACTGAAATGTAACTAATGAATCAATCAAAGGTTTACCTTTTTCATCAATACCTGATTGCACCCTTTTTAAATGCTTTTATAGATGGAGCCATTAACTAGAAATCTTTCTTAGCTTTAATTCTTTATAGTTAATTTCTTATCTCCTATGACACCTCATGATTTCACCTTGCCCTTCTCAATTCTTAACTTACCATTGCAAATTATGACTAATGGCCACATTGGTACTTTATACTTTTTATAATACCTTTAATTTTACTTTGTCTTTTTCCAAATATCAACCTATTGTTTAGACCTATGGTTTATGGCTACTTAAGTGACTTGTAATATGTCATGCTCTTGTCATACAAAATCTTTTTTGTTTCCATATGATTGCTCCTTTCTTTAAGGAATAATATGATTTTTTCTTATGGAAACTAAGCTACTACAAAACCTTTATAATCACTTGCTCCTTACTTAAGAGACATTATAGCATCCATCTCTCGTGGATTGTTTCTTGCTTAGCTACCTTAAGTCTAAAACAATAATCTTAATTTCTATGCTCTATTACTTAAAGAATATCTTCATCTTATCTTTGATAAAATAGGCCACCACAATGTGCCTTTGCTCTTAGATTTCTTTTCACTTGTTCTTTACTAAAAGGATTGCCTTGCCCCAGAGAGATGTAATTGTTCTTCTAATGTTGCTCTTTGAATTAAGTATCTATGCTTAAAATGGTTATTATATTTTTGAATGCCCTATCATAAAATGTTTAATCTTGGCTCCACTAGGGATCTCAAATAACTAATCCTCCTTGCTTGCCAATTCTATCTAAGGACTCTTAATGCATTGTTAGGAAAAATACCTTATGCCTTTATGAATCTCAAATAAAAAAATACAATTTATGCCATGTTTATTTTAGATGCCTATTGACATATTTCATCTAACAAAATATGATTACGTTAATTACACTTTGGCATGAGTTACTAAAAAACCCAATTCATAACAAAAGAAAGTTGTTATTAACAATACAAAAAGTTTATCAGCAAATATGGGGAAGAATGATAACACTCCATGGTTTAAATAAAGCAAGTGATGTATTTTGATATAAAGAGATGAAATGATAATTGGACTAATGTAATAGGAACTAATAAAAATCAATAACAATGCTAACAACTTGACATAAGCTTGATCCAAATGCCTCTTAGATGCAAATCTCATCTCATTAATTATGTTTTACATCTTTTTTAACCTCATTCATTGGGCTTGTAGTCTTAGTTAGTGGACAATGTTCTAATTGTTATGCATCCTCTTGCCACCTTATTTTGCTTATTATGCCTTAAATTTTGTCTTCATTTGGGAATTTTTTAGTCTTAACTGCTACTTAGAAGAAATATTTTTTGACCGCATATGTGTTAATGGGATTTAACATATCTTTACCACCCATATTTATTAGAATTAATGCTACGCTAGAAAATACCTTTTTTACAATATATGGACATTTATAATTTGGCATCCATTTGTCTCTTGGGTTACTTTGATTTGGTGTGACCTTTTTAAGGACCAAGTCTCCTTCTTTAAAGTGCTTAGGCTGTATTTTCTTTTGATGTGCTCATGATATTCATTTTTGGTATAATTGTTTATGGCAAATTGTGTTTAGTTTCTTTTCATTAATGAAATTTAGTTGCTTATAACTAACTCAGACCCATTCCACCTCCTCTAATTTTGCCTCCGTCATAACCCTTAAAGAGGGAATTTCAAATTTAATTAGTAGAATTGCTTCGGTTATAAGACTAATGCAAATGAGGATGCCCTTTATGGATGTGCTTATTACAATGCATTAGTCTATAAGTGTAGAGTGCAAATAACATCTTATGCTAATTTTTGTATCTAATTGTTATTTTTTTAATGATTTGCTTGATATTTTTATTAACTACTTTACTTATGCCATTCATTCTCGTATTATATAAGACAAAGTTATGGTGTTTAAATTTAAACTGGTTGTAAAAGT
This sequence comes from Bruguiera hainesii, assembly GCA_023213295.1. NCBI lineage: Eukaryota > Viridiplantae > Streptophyta > Magnoliopsida > Malpighiales > Rhizophoraceae > Bruguiera > Bruguiera hainesii. The sequence continues at coordinate 7,254,105 of JAHOYR010000002.1, read as the reverse complement.
CTATCATTATTTTACTGTTTAAATTGGTAATGTTATCTGTGATTAAAGGATCCAATATGCCATATTAACATATGATATCTTTCTTAATAACTTAATGTCCATTTTATTGCTATTAAGATGAATCCGTGTTATTAAATGCTTGCAAAGTAATAAGATTGATTACATCTATTCCTCATATAAAAAATGGCTATAGAGATGTTATAACATGTAATAGGGGTAGGTGTTGCATGTATTTTATTGATATGTATTTGACATTCATGTCATTTTTTAGCATGCTAAAGGAAATTCAATTCCGTAGTTGACTACTACTATCTTTAAAGATCTTTCTAACCATAGAAAGGCTACTAGCATGTAACCTACTTAGGCCTTTAAGTATGTTTTTCATGATAGTTTATACCTTAACATCTATGCATTATAATAAAATTAAGTTGTAGATACACTTGTAGAGGATGTCTCCACTAAAAAAGGAATTCATTGTCATCCTTCACAGAGTTCTTTTATCATTTTCAGTTGCTCTTTCATGATATTTCCTTGTTTTAAAGTAACACTTTATGTTGTGATACTAAGACTTACCATTTGCCTCTTTTTCATGATATTGGCATGGATCTCTTAAGCTTGGCTCCAAGATCTATCTTTTACATTGTTGCCAAAGCTTTTAAAGCATCAAAGACTTGATTACTTTCTTGAGGCATGCGATTGAAAGTGATTCAATCAAATTATTCCACCAACTAATTGATATATTAGTGATAAGGAACAAGCTTATGGTCTTATGTTTCTCACTTATCCAATAATTGGTAAATAACCAATGCTAAATCATTGTATATCCTGAGATTTTTAACTTTCATTTTTAAGACATATAGTAAGCCTATGGTGTATGCTTTGTATTCATTATATTGTTAGTGCATTCAAATTGTAGTTTTATTATGATCAGATATTGCTTACCCTCAAAAGAAATTAGGATGACTTTGATTCCATACCTCAATACATTAGATACCCTATCAAACCACATCTGTCATTCATGTATTATCTCTTTGCCATCTTGGTTATAATCTATGGCTAAGATAACTTATGGGAAATTAAATTGCATAGGCTCATAATCAAGGATACTTGATCAATTAAAAAGTCAACTATTACACTACCTTTAACTACTTTGTAGTTGTTATATCGAATGTCATATTGTGATAAAAGATCTTGTTAGCAGGCAATATATCTTGATAATGCTAGTTTTTCAAAAATCTACTTAAAGGGGTCTTCTTCAAGGTATTGCCTATGTCAAGACACAATAAATTCTTTCCAGATTTGGATATTAGCTTTTATCATCTATGAATCTTTTGTTGAGGTAGTAGATCACCCTTTTCTTTTCTTTTTTTTTTTAATTTAATTTCAGCATCTTTTCCTAAGACATAACTTATGTATCAATCCTAGATGATGAGATATAATATTAGTGGTCTATATGAAACTGGTGGTACTAAAATATTAGAGGGTTGGAAAGGTAATACTTGATCTTGTTGAAGGTCTTTTGGCATTTATCATCTCATTGCCTTGGATTACTTTTCCAAAGCAAACCAAATATACGATCATATGTAAGTTAGTTGAGATATAAACTTGGTAATATACTTGATCTTTCTTATAAATTCTCACACTTTAGTGCAAAAAGTATAGGCATTTACTTTATAGCTTTAATTTTATTAAGATCAATTTTAATGCCCCTTTAACTTATAATGAAACTTAGCAATTTGCTTAAAGTTGCCCTAAAAGTGCACTTGACTAGATTAAGTTTAAGTTGAAACTTTATTAGCTGATCAAACAAATTTTTAATAATTGTCAAGTGAACTTCACATGCTCAAGATTTGTTGAATGTATCATCAATATAGACCTCAATCTTTTTATACATCATATCATGGAAGAGAGTGACCATTTCCATTGATAGGTGGCATTTGCAGTTTTAAGGCAAAATGACATGACCATATAACAAAAGGTCATACATTGAAAATGGTGGATGATTGTATCATATTAGCATGAACCCCAAAAATGGTGTTCTTCAATTGAAACTCAAGCCTAAATTAGTATAATTCAATTGTTATGGATTGAAAGTAAGAGAATTGTGGTGTTTTAAAGAGACTTTGGTAGCTAAAAAAAGGCATAGTTGTACAAGGTTATGAAAATAAAGGAAAATGGAGAGAAAGCAAAAAGATAAAGGTGCTTGATGTGAAGAAATAAGGAAAGGGATAGGTTTTCAACCCAAAAAATAAATATATATATGAATCCAAAATGACATCATTTTAGTATTTGAGTTCCAGCTCCCTTTATCCAAAATGACATCATTTTGGAATTTGGAATAGTTTCTTCAACTTTAAAATGACATCATTTTGAGGTTCTGGAGTACCATTCCTTAACTTTAAAGTGACATGGTTTGATGTTACAAACCCAACCTCTTTTATCAAAAACAACATTGTTTTAATATTTGGAATAATCTCATTAAGTTTGAAATGACACTATTTTAAGCTTTTAGAGTATTATTCCTTAACTTCAAAATGACGTTGTTTTTAGCTTTTGGAGTACTATTCCTAAAAATCAAAATGATGCCATTTTAATGTTTTAGACTTAACCTCTTTTATCTAAAATGATATTATTTTTGTATTCAACAATTCCCTTATCTTTAAAACAATGTCATTTTAAATTTTGGGAGTTTTATTCCTTAGTTCCAAAATGACACCACTTTGGCAACTAGACTTGCCCCTTTAACCTAAAATGATATTGTTTTAGTCTATCTAATAAATTAAAAATAAAAAATATTAACAGAAAAAAGAAAAGGAGAAATTTTAGTTATATAGTTTGCAAAGTGATGAGTATGTATAAATATTGACTTGAAGTTATAACATTGTGATTATGCATGCATTTTTGAGGATATACCTCTTTTTTACCTCAAAGTATTAAAAAAAAGTTTTGAGTCCCAAATATCACAAAATTCCAAAAATTCTCAAAATGCAATCAAACCTGTACATAAATATATAAAATTTAAATTTTAAAAGAGGAAAAAAATATGACATTGCACATTTATTTTTTATCTTTACTAGTTTAGTATTTCATATACACGAATAAGTGCCCCTATCACACTCTCCCTTCTCAAAAGTCTTAAATTTTCAATAAGTTTAAAATTTACAAAATAAATCTATTTTTTTAAATACAAAGGATCATTGTAAAAACCATTTTGATCCTTTTTAAAATTATCCCAGTGCAAAGGATCTTATTTAAAAGTATCTTATCCTTTTCAAAGTTGTTTGGGACAAGGAATTATCATAAAATGTATCCTAAATGTTAAAGTCATAGTACTATCATTTATGATAGACATTCGAGTTAGTCTTAACCTCTATTAGGTGTAAACATATTCTAGAACCCAAAGAATCTTAGTTATATAGACTGAGTCCCTTTAGTTTAGAGAACAATGCAATTCTTTGAATTAGTAGTTGACATGTTCCAATCACACCTTAAAAGGTTGGAGGTGACTCTAGTATTCTAAGATTGATTTAAGGTGATGAAATATCAAATTGATCTAAGTATTGTATGGGCTAAACAAGTGGTAAGGACTGAAGTTCCCAACTTCACCGTAGGATCTACTAGTTTGTGATACTGAGAGGGGGGGTGAATCAGTATCACCACAATTCGCAATTCATAGGAAAGTGAACAACTTCAATCTCTTCTTAAAGGCAAACTCTTTCTCAGATTCGACTAAGGTAGATCTATTGCTACCTACTAATCACAATAGTCCCCAAAGTCACCTTTCAGACACCTTGCTTAATAGACAATTCGGATGTTCTTGTTTAGGTCTTCGTTAGGTTATGGGTTGGCTGATACTTTAGCTGCGTTCACAACTCAATTCAAAACATAAAACGTAAAGCAAATTAAGGACACATGAGATTTACGTGGTTCCGTCAATGTGACGTACATCCACGGTGGTAGGGACTCTCCCTTACCGAGACTATCCACTATACTTGAGAATTCTAGTTACAATGGATGTCTTAATCTTCTGCTCCTTTCACTATTGCAATTACTAAGCAAGTACAATACAAAGAGTGTCACTTACTGTGTCTACCCTTTGTCTAGCTTGTCTTGCCTCTGTTGAATTGAAAGGCTGCTCCACTGCCGCTTAGAAGTTCACCGCAACACTCTCTAACCTCTCTTGAAGAAATCTGAAAATACGTTGAGTTCCTTCCGATGCTTCTTTGAATCCCTTCTCTAGGTTGTCTCACACAGCTCCTGCTTTCACCGTCTCACGGTTTCACAGCTTGCACTCAAGCTTCTGGTCTGCAGTTTCACGTCTCACGGCCTGCCCCACGCTTCTGATCAATCACGCCATTGCACGTTCTGGTCTCACGCTCCTGGTCTGCTGTTTCACGTCTCTTGGCCTGCCTCACACTACTGGTTTTTCTGGTTCACGTCTCTTGGCCTGCCTCACGCTTCTGGTCTGCTGTCTTCTCTTCCGGGTGGTCTCACGGATACCAGGTCTGCTGTCTTCTCTTCCGGGTGGTCTGTTTCTTATTTCTCCTCTTGCTGGTTGTGCGTTTCTGGTTTGGTTGCACGATGTGTTTCTGGTTTGCTTGCAGGAGGCGTTTCTGGTTTGCTTGCAGGAGGCGTTTCTGATTTGCCTGCAGGATGTGTTTCTGGTTTGCTTGCAGGACGTGTTTCTGGTTTGCTTGCAGGAGGCGTTTCTGGTTTTCTTGCAGGAGGTTACACGTTCTGGTTTGCTCTCCCGGTGGTGACGTTTCTGGTTTGCTCTCCTGGTGGTGTTGTTTCTGATCTCTTGCCGTTCTGCTCTCTCTTCCTTTTGGCCGGTTGCTGTAGGGTTGCTGTTTATTCAATTGTGTTGGCCCCCTCTCTCTGTTTTGTCTTCCAAGGCCTTTATATACTTTCTTCCATGAAACCCTAATAGGGCTTACATGGCAGATTTACGTTCTTACCCTTACACAGCAGATTTACTTTCTTGCCCTTTAATGTGGCTTTACTTTCTTGCCCTTCCATATGGCTTTACTTTCTTGCCCTTCAATGTGGCTTTACTTTCTTGCACACTT